>DWDV01000454.1:0-16697 GCA_018245615.1 Mimoniades ocyalus | reverse complement strand
CAAAGTAAGCGTCAAGAGAGCTTGTGGTATGGTAACCAGATGGCTGATAAACTACATATATACATATAAATATATACGTAAATAGATATATTTTTTTTTTACACCCAGACACAGAACAAATACTTCTGCTCATCACACAAATATTTATTCTGGGTGGGAATCGAACCCACGACCCACGGCGCAACAGACAGATTCACTAACCACTGCACCAACGGGCCAGTCAGATATTCAATTAGTCAATTAAAAAGATTATTCCTTTATCACATGTTATTTAATATATCATTTATTAATATATAAACGTAACATCACGCCTGTAATCACCGAAAAGCTAGGCTGAGCAGCGTGGTACACTCCCATTATTTTTATAAAACGCAGTATCCTCATTATAAGTATATACGAGTATGTACATAGATCAGAGTATATAACGCAAATATGGGCATGCGACGGTAATATTGATAGCGGCTAATGTGATCAAAGAGCTGATGATTTACGTATCATGGACAAAGAAGCTTCGATGGAGGGTGGGCGCGCTTGTGTGTGTGTGTGTGTGTGTCTGTGTGTGTGTGTGTGCGGGCAGAGTACCGTTGCGTAGCGATGTGCATCGAACTCTGCTTAATTCCCGACAAATACGATGCTCGTGTGAAACGCCACACTCCTAGCTCACCTCAAATATAGCATATCGCTAATCCCCCGAATCAATGTAATAAGCGATCTATTTTGTTTACGCTCAACCGATTTTGAATTATGACAGTAGCCTCATTAGCTTTATATTATTTTTTGTAATAATTGCTGATATACATATGTACATAAATATGTGTACCTACACAAATAGTTGGCATTGGCATTGGTATTTGGCATTCGGTGCTTTCTGCCCACCCCGTAAAGAACCAGGCGCAGGCGTTATAACTGTAACATCACGCCTGTAATCCCCGAAGAGGTAGGCAGAGGAATGTAGACACTCCCACGTTCCACCAGTTACTTTTACGTCCCACTATGGAATAGGTGGTGAGCCTATTCCCATACACCGGGCACATATCCAGACTCCGAGCCACTACTAGAAAACTTAAATAGAAAATTTAGTAGTGCTCCACCCGGGAATCGAACCCAGGACCTCCAGTACGGCAGTCGCACTTGCAACCAACACGACCAACGAGGCAGTCAAGTCAAGGCATGATGAAAGAATAGTCTTTCAATGTTATAGAAGTAACAAACAGACACGATTGCACCACATTAACGTTACGAGTAAATCATCCTTGGGTCACACGATCTTAATTGATCATTGTAATTTAGGACCTCTTGCTCGCTGTGATTCCATGATCGCTAGAAGCACAATTCGTTTGATGTTCTATAGAAGAAAAATATGTTATTTGCAATAACGATGTAATTCATCTCAAATGGTTGTAAAGGTATGTAGGTACTCGTATATCCAGTTTTGTGCGCTCCAATATTTATTGTAACTTCGTTAAAAGGAAACTTATAAATTGCTTTAAAAGTGCATACAGTAAGCTACTTGTTTATATCAGCTAAATTAGACGAACCGATTAACTTATGAAATAACTGCTCAATTAATTGCAATGTTATGTAATTATATCATATTAGCATCTTCTAGAAATGGTAATATAAGCCGCCTTTGAGTGTTAATTCGCTGCAATTCGCGAGATGTGGGCTTATAACGGTGACACCCTCGTATAGGAACAGTTAGTTAAGTAGTTGTATTTATATAGGGTGTCCTGAAACATACACTTTTCCTATTAAATGCGTCGTAAGTGTCGTCGTAAGTAATTACGTACTCGCTTAATTAGCGCATTTTTTTCTTTATAGTCCGATCAATTATTTTGATTTGAAAGCTTCCGCCAATCGCAGCGAGGTCGCAACGAAAATTGGACTGAATTTAATAATTTAAAGAAATATTCTAAAAGACTATCATAATATGTATGGCAATAGGCTCACCACCTATTCCATAGTGAGACGTAAACGTAACTGGTGAAACGTGGGAGTGTTCTACAGTCCTCTGCCTACCTCTAGGTGGGTGAAAAAAGGTACTACAACTACAACTCAGGCTACATCTCGCTTATAAAGTGACATTGAAGACGAAGGTGAGTCTAGGTCTAGTGTCTATTTTATTACGAAAATTATTATTTAGTTGTTAAAATTAACAACTATTTTTCATCTAAGAAAATGTATATTAGACTAGTAGATTATTTTCTTCCATTCTTCAAATCTACATTGGAACTACCTGATAAAGTAAACTCCAGGACACAGGATTTATTCCTAATTCCAAATAGCAATCACACTGTATAAGACTAGTGAGGGTAGCTAACGAAGTTTCGGGTTCGTCCCTAAGTTACATTTGCAAGGACTGGGGTTTTGTCCCGTCTCGCTGATCTTCTTAGATCTTGTTTGTGTGTTCACTGCGAATTATACATGAACATGTACACTACACGATCACGCACACACACCCATACGTACGCACACATGCATCTAAATTATGTATAAATACTTTCATGTGTAAAACGCCGAAGTCCTACACAGGTCTGTTCATTATACAATACATAATTATGTTCCTATGTGCTTAAACCTATTAGTACTAAATGAAAACAGTTTTTTATTCATGTTCGTCTTGATTCCTGTCCGTTAACGTCTACCGATGGGTACATAAGCTTCTCCCAAAAATCGACACATCTCCGAGTGTTATTATAACCGCTAAATTCTCTCTCTCTCTCTCTCTCTCTCTCTCTCTCTCTCTCTCTCGTATTCCTTCTAGCTCTGGCTTTGTTCTTTAATTGAAAGTTAGAATGACGAAATTGTAATGATTGGACACTCGGTACTCGTTGCCCGCACTGTGAGAGAACTGTCGCGAAGAAATAATAATAAAGTCATTATATGCGTTTGACATTTACGTTTGAGCAACATTACGATATTGAAACTAATTCGTAAATTCCAACCAATAATCACAATATTAAGGAATCTATCAATGATTTCTCTGTGAAGGTTTATATGGGTATTGTTATTAGTATAATTATTCATGAATGGTATGGTTATATGGCAGCAGTGTTAGCCTAGTGGTTTGAAATTCGACCTCTCACTCCGGGAGACCGGTATCAAATCCTAATTAGTACCTCTTAAAAATGTGCGTTTTAAGTTTAAATATCACTTGCTATAACGGTGAAGGAAAAAAATGTGAAAAAACCTGCACATCTTAGAGTTCTAAAAAAATATGTTCTCTAAGTGTGTAAAGTCTGTCAACCCGCACTTGACCAGCGTGGCAGACTATTGCCTTAACTCCCCCATTCTGAGAGGAGACCCGTGTTCCAACAGTGGAACGACAAAAATGGTTATTATTCGTGAATTCCCATTTCACATGTCGTCTATCCAATTTTATTTGTCTATCTGTCCTGTTTCTGTATTCTTGTTTCCATATTCCAATGCTTTGTTTTCAATGCAATGTTCAAAGACGTAAGAGCCATTGAGATTTTGCACCAAAAAGAAGCTCCAGTAGGTACGTGTTAGTTGATATACAAAATGCATAATCGTACACAAAAATGAAAATCTTACTGAGCTAAAAGTACTCTTCTTTATTTCGACGTATATTTATATAATTTTAAGGTAATTCAATAACATTGGCCAATCAAGATTTTTACGTCAAATTTCTGGAGTGGAAAAATTATTTGAACTGCAAATATGATGCTAATTGGCCTTAATGCTTCCCCATTCTTAAATTTGAATAAGCAGTCTAAGCTAGAGACTCTTGTTAGAGAACAACATGTATGACACATTCCCCAGGAAACGAAAATAAAATGCTAAAAATGGACAACAGTGGTTGATTCCTTGCTACTCGTATTAATTAAAAATGTTATCGCGCCGGACACGTCTTCTAGCAGTTCATAGTAGAATTCTCATAAAACTACAATACCTATAATGAAAATAATTGTTCCTATTCATATATTTTATTAGCTTCATATATTCAACAAAGAAATAACAATAAACTTGAGAAAAAAGTATAATAAAAAACCTAAAATCATTCCTATATTCCCCGATGAGCTTAGCAGAAGAGTGTGGTGCACTCGTACACTATTGAATAGAAAGTATAGTAATAAAATTACGTAAATATCTATAGTATAAAATAGGAATATTAAATATTAGGAAATTATAGTAAAGTATAAAACAGAAAGATATCAAGAAAAAATAATTTTAATGTGGATGTTAAATTAAAGTAGGTCTTAAAGTACCTTATTTGAATAATGAACGAAAGGTTTCATGGACTGCGGATTTAAAGGATAATAAGAACTTTTTTTAAACTAAATTCATAAAATAAATAAGTCATGAAGCTCTATTACCTTGTTTAATACTGTAAGCCTTATTAATACTCGGTTATTTATAACGTACCATACGATACCAATTCATTTATTTATTTATTTAGATCACATACATTCTTTACACTTACATGTTGGTTATATAGTGCCAGTTATATGTGACGACAGCATACAAAACATCATAAAGTCCGATTATAAGCAGATTATAAGATTAAATTGAATTATTCAATTATTAAACAATTAACAAGAAAGTTTTATAAATACGTTATTGAATTATGTGAGTCAATTGCACTATAATTAAATTGTTATAAATGACACAATAATAAATTAAAACAAAAAATATGAAAACTGATAATTAAGTGACGAACTATAATTATATACTAAAAACTGATAATTAAGAGATGAACTATTTAATAGTAAAACATGTAAACTTACTAAATACATAGTAAAATATATAAACTTAAAACTCACAGGAATTCTTTTTACCTTTACAATAGTATGATTATTATTACCGTTGGTTGAGTGGCGATTCTGCATGTCATTCTGCGTTAAGTCCGCCCATTAGGAAATTGATAAGAACCAACAAGTGTAGTCCCCGAAGGGGCAGGCAATGTGTGGTGTATACTCTCACGTTACACCAGTTACGTGAACGGCCCACTGTGGAATAGTGGGTGAGCCTATCGCCATACACCGGGCACGCGTTCAAACTCCGTGCCACTTCTAGAAATTCTAATAACTCCAATAGTACCCGACCTAGGATTCGCGCCCAGGAGCTCGCCATCCGCAATCGCACGTGCGATCGCTCGATCGACGAGGACGTCATAAAATTAATAAAAAGTAATCAAACAAATTACTCATTAACTGTTATGTTCGAACCAAAATTGTCTCTAATATCACTGGATGGAATTTGTTTCCTTTATAAATATTTTTTATGTTGCCGCCGTGATCTAAAATCCAAATTTAATCAAAATACAAATATTCCAAACTAATGACTCAACCAAATTAATGATGAAATAATTCAGACTTACACATTTAATATAGGTTATATTTAAAAAATAAAACATATTATTCGTACTTTTCACTTTTATTTAACAATGAATAAACATATTTGTACAAAATTCATTATAATTACTACTCGTTACAAATGAATTATGCTCCATTTGACGTGATTATTTAAAACGCACCTGTGTTATGTCCCTATTATTGCACTTTGCCGGGTTATATCCCTCAGAAGAGTTAGAAAAGTAAGTAAACATATAATACTGTAAAATTGAATATTGTTTTAAATTTTCAATACGTACAAGATATTTATTTTATATTGTCATTTTCGTATTGCAACCAATGTAATGTACATTAAAGAATAGGTGCTGCCTCGTTGGTCGTGTTGATTGCTAGTGCGACTGCCGATCGGGAGGTCCTGGGTTCAATTTTCGGGTCGGGCACTACTATATTTTTTTAATTTAGGTTATCTAGTAGTGGCTCGAAGTCTGGATTTGTGCCCGGTGTATGGCAATAGGCTATAGTAATATTAGCTTCGATAGTAGGGAGTTAACGTAACTGGTGAAACATGGAAGTGTTTTACATGCGTCTGTCTACCTCTTCGGCGATTACAGGCGTGATGTTACTTTTTTACGTACTATAAAGTCGTTATTATGCTCATGAAAATATGGTTCTATAATAGATAACAGTTGATACATATTATTTATACTACTAGTAGTACCTAATATTAAGTTAATTGGCTACATATTGTCAGAAACTTGCAAATACACCTATAGATTCTTTTATAAATCATGTAGGTACCTACATATACAAGATTTGATAAATAAACAAATATAGTTCAAAAACAACTATATTAATAGTTTTTAATTTATTACAATTGGCACTGAACTACGAGTATATTACACAGTAGTGAAAATTTTCGAAATTCGTCACTCAGGTGGTGTGAACAAATGACCTGGGTCAGAGTTGGAATACGATTAGACAATACGCCGTGCACGAGAGTACTTGTAGGTGAGGAGCTCACTGACCTGTGCCCATTCTTCGAAACGAGGCGGCCGGCGACCGCTGCTTTTCCCAAAAGGCAGACAGCTCGACTGGTGATCGCTGACCTTCAAAAACTGAACTTTACCATAACTTGATTTTAACACATTTCTTTTATAAATCTCTATTATAAAGATAATCTATATCATCACACTCTAATGTCCATATAATTTATTCAGATTTCAAAATTTAACATTACTGTCAGTCAATTTTCCCGGAATTTTCATTGACTTGCCTATATGACTTCACTACCCTGTCGCGGCTTTCGACAGACTGGTCTGATAATTGTGATCTTTGAAGCCGCTGCGGAGGTCGCGAGTCACATCATCCCCTGATTACAACGAGTTCCACCCCCTGAGCGGGATGGATGTATGGGGGTAGGGACGGTTGGAGCGAGATGGCTGCGATCCCATCTTGTGTCTCGGTCCACAGGCTACGTTGTCACGCCATCGGTGGCACTGAATTTGACCGTATTACGGACAAACATAACTGGGGTGTTGGGCTATTTTACGATCTGTTACCTTGATATTTTCACTTAATAATAATTTTCACAAATACGGCATCAAAAAAAATATTTTTATAGTGTACTCAATATGTACATACAATACATTTTCTTATTGCTATAAAAATCACATAAAATTTTCCTGTTAAGCTTCCTTTTAATCTCATTGTAAAACTCTAAAGATATTTACGATTTAATTTAGTTCATACTAATGCATATACCACCCTGTATATATATCTATATTATATGTTGGCTTAGCTAGAAATCTTAAACTTACATTATCTAGTAACCGGCTAATATGAAGAAAGTATCAAATTATTCCGGAGCCGAACTATCAACTCAATAAACATTACAATGTCAAGTAAGATGACGGTGTGAGAGAGGGAGCATTAATTGGCTGGGCGTTCTGGGCAGCCAATGAGAGGGCAGACCTCGTGTAGGAGGCGGCGCGTGGAGCTTTCGAGTTGCAATCGAGCTACGAAGCGAACTCGCCACGTGCGATGTAGACTTAGAATGTATTCACACTACCGCGCGATGTGGACTTAGAACGTATTCACACTGTCTTCGGCGAGTGGCGCCGCCAACCGCAGAATACGTTAAGGAATATTTTATTAGTGCGCTCCGTACTGACAACCGCTTCGTTTTTTACTAAGTTGCCGTTTGTTATGCTGACGTATTATGTCCCTACTTTTATTGTATAATTTTCATGCAAGTGCAAAATAACGCATATATTATGCTTTTAAAATTTAAAAAAAGATTCTTGTCAGAAGTGGTTGGAATGTAGTTTTAGTTATTAAACAACAAATAAATGTTGATATGAATTATTCTAATTTTCGATGAAATAGTAATACTTAATGCTGCTTATCGGTAACATTTTGTTTTTGATTTTGTCATGTGTGTTACCGATGTCGTGGGATTTAAAAGCCCGTATCATTTGCTCTAGGTACATATATATGTACGAAACTACGAAAATACTACTAAGAATTTTAAGCAATTATTGCGATGAATAACACAAGCCGTCTTACTCTTATATAAACAGTATCTAAGGTAAACAAGAAACAGGTATAGGCTGTCCATAGCCCTTGCTGCACACAGACCACTTTAAATATTTTCCTATTGACGTACATATCTAATGATTTAAGCGAAGATTGTTATAAAATAATTTTAAATTACTCAAAGTAGTAAAGTCTGAGTTCTTGATTAAAACTATTTAATTTAATGGATATGCATGTATGTATGAAGAACTGCATGAATGTCGAAGCATGTTTGTTAGTATTGTAATGAACCTACATATTAGTATTGTAATGAAAGGCACTGCCTTCCGTTCTTAGAATCCTTTGTATCTTACATCTGTACAGATGACAAATACTTACGTTACATTACATTACAAATGAAATATAGAATGTTTAACATTCTCATCATTAATTCTTTCATTGTTCCACTGTTCGGCACGGATCTCTTCTTATAATCAAATAGTTAAACTTCATAGAGAACTAAATACTGTATGAAACCTACAGTCTAAGTACATTTGATTAATAGGCAAAATATTGGTGAATATTAGTTTCAATGGAAGAAATGTATCATTGTATCTATAGAATACGTACATTTATACAAAATCTGATAATAAATTGCAATATGATAATAAAATATATATAGACTATATTAATATAGACTATATATTAATATAATAGTCGGTGTTCTTATCTACGCTGTAATAAATCGGGCGTTACGATATAATAGTCCAAATAATATTCCCACACAAGATTACTCTTCGTGCACAAAACTAAATATTATTTTAATTTGTGCGTGCATTATTTTAAAATAATTTTAAATCAGAGTGTGATGATTGTTCGTTTTTGAAATGAAAACATATGCACGGCGGGTTACGAGTGGGGAGACGGGGGTGATAAGCACTTGAACACTTCAAATAAGTGCGCGTGACCGGTCCATTGTTGGCCAACGTTCCCCGTAAGCTCTATTTGTACAATGAATGAGACTTGTGACGGGTATTAAATAAGTTATCAGCTATCTG
The DNA here is from genome assembly GCA_018245615.1 of Mimoniades ocyalus. NCBI lineage: Eukaryota > Metazoa > Arthropoda > Insecta > Lepidoptera > Hesperiidae > Mimoniades > Mimoniades ocyalus. The sequence goes on along the minus strand of DWDV01000454.1, from coordinate 7,810 downwards.
TATCGTCCTACTTCCTATGCAGTTGTGTCTTTCGTCGGGCAATGTATTACCAATTGAAACAATGAAATGAAGAGAGCGATGTGTATAGAAGAATTATGTCGTCTGTAGAGATATAATACTTGCATATTGGTGTCCCCGCTTATCACGTAAAAGACGTAGCGTGATGATATAATGTTAATAAAATTACCTTCTAGGTACATAAATACCTTCTCCCGCCTTCTACATAAATACATACGAACGCTAAATTACCTGCTAAGTAAGTTTCACAAATTCAAATTGTGTCATGATTTCGTAGAGGTTATGTTGCGTGCTTACAATGTACATAGATGTTAACAAATGTTCGCCTCTCCCTATTAAATTAGAATACTCAATGTGCACAATGGGCCATCCATATAGCGTGGGCTAGAGTGAGGCGCTCCAGGCCCGCGCTGAGCGATGTGATGGCGACACCTGCAGCGGTGACAAATGAGCACTACGGGCAAAAATCGCGCCGCGCGCCCTGAATTAATTCGTCTCGCGGTGTCTCTTAAAGCGTCATCCCCGGTTACAGACTTGCGAAACGTATAGAATTGGATTCAATACATATATCGCCTATTTATTAAGAAAAATATTCACAATGGTAAAAATACTAACATCAAGCCTGTAATCTCCGAAGAGGCTGGCAAAGGATACTCCCACGTTTCACCACGCACGTTTACCTATGGAGTAGAGGGGGCCTTTTACCATACACCAGACGTAAATTCAGACTCCGAGCTACTACTATAAAATCTAATCCTCGATAACCCGAGGTGTGAATCCAGCATCTCTCGATCGATAGTCACGCTCGCAACCACTCAACCAACGAGAGAACCTCGAGTTAACTGTGCCATTTTAATTAAGCAGTTCTATAACTTGCTACGGCGTAGCGCACTCGTAGCAGGCACTTAGCTGGTAGCCTGCGGCACTCTGATTTATGTCCCGGCGACATCGAGTCGTGACAATTTATTTCAATTAACGCGCAACGCCCTCTAGCGGTCCACCGTGCAACGTAGGATTTATATTAAAATATCAGTCTGTATATAAATATATTCATTCGAGATAAACATTGAAATGCTTCAATAAATGAATATTTAGGTGAAATCTTTCAAGACCTACTTTAAACAACATTGTGGAATGAGATCGTAATCTATGTAAGCGTGTATTGAAATCTTTGTAGCCCTTTTTAAAAACATCGGGCACGCGGCGTAGTGTGAGATCTGGCAGAGTTAATGTTTTTATAGAGAAGAGGTAATAAAAGCTACGATATTATCCACATAATATGCAATATGTTAAATATAGATAAAATATATTATATGCAATATGTTAAATATAGATAAAATAGAACATAATAACATATTCATTGTATACGTTCATACCGTCAATGTCATACAATAGTCTAACTGCCACAGGTTACCACTTGTTACAAGTTGGAAATAGACTATGATGTAGGTATTACAAAGTAGAAATGTTTAGAGACATACACATAGTGACACACATAGTGACGTAAGAACATCAATGACGTTCAAACTTTAAAATTTAATGACTATGAATTTCGGTAACTGCCTTTCGGTCACTGCTGGACCACCATTACCTATAAATGAACAGGTTGATATTGCGTATGCAATAAAATTGTGTTTCAATTAAATAAAAGATTAAAAAAATATATTTGCAATTTTATTTAACACACAATAAAATTTATTTACATTATGGCATTTATATAACAAAAGTAATTTCAAATTTGGAACTCGTAGCATAAAATAAATTAAACACTACAACACAACGCGTACGGTACTCGGAGCGACGCCGTCAACAATGGCATAGGGTGTCTAATCTATTGTCTTTGTGCGGTGCGCTCGATGTTTTTTTTCATCATCGAAACTAAACGGTTTGCTCAAGGAAGCCCATTGCGACGAATTCATTTGTAGCTAAAAGCGTGACTATCCTCAAATCCGGCGCGCTCGGCAAACAGGCGGCGGGGGCTCGTGAAAAAGTCCTTTTAAAAATGTTGCGGCACGTACAGAAAGAAAGGCATCCATTACGGGAAAGTGGTGAATGTTGATACAGTGATTTCATTAGAGCGCACATTGTTTTTTTATGTCATGTGCGCGAGAATTTTCTCATAATTGCCCGCTGTGCGACGGAAATGTTAGGACTTCGAACTAAAATATTATACTTTCATAAATGAACGTTTATGAAACGCTTAAAATATTATTCATTATTATCATCAAGCCTTTTAATCCACTGTTGGAGACAGCTCTTCTCAGAATTAGAAGAGTTTAAGCTATGTTCTGCCACGGTAGTCAAATGCGGTTTAACAGACGAAAAAATATTGCTAGCATGAAATTCAATGTTGCAATTTTTTTTATAAAACGGTAACACTACAATGGAATTGCATTTAAATGTAGTAATAATATTTATAGGTATTCATTTTTCGTCGCTTGTACAATATGTTTTATTATTTATGTGTATTATGAATCAGTTGTTTTGTAAATATAAACGCTGGGGTCTTTGCCGACCGCGTCCTCAGTTAAGTTGGCCAGTGCTTTGATGATGTGTTCGTATATATCGATGCCCTCGAGGAAGATTCGCAGAGAAAGGCGTTCGTCCACAGCATGAAGCAGCATCTCGGTGTTGGGCATGGGAGAGAATCCGAATGCCGGTATGCCGGCACCCCTGACGAAGCGGGCGTCGGTGGAACCGGGTGGCACTATTGGAACTATTGTTAACCCTCTGAAAATTAAACACGCGTTTTACTAATATATATGTGGAATGTTTTACTAATATATATCCCTCGAGGGAGGACTATGTCCAGCAGTGGGCTGCAAGAGGCTGATGAAGATGATGACTAATATGAAATACTCTGAAACTGACACTTCATAAATAAATTTGGTTTCATTTTCAATTTTCCAACTACACACGAGAAAATGCACACAAGCACAGCCCACTCACGATCACGATACGAAAAACCCTATTACACTTTTATTTAAGTAATTTCAACATAACTACGAGTACGTTTATAACTGTCCTCGAGCGGCGACTATGTCTAATTAAGAACATAAACTGCCCGGCGCACCCTGGACATTGCGACTAATCCTTTCAGCACGATGGCTGACCAATAACGATCAGCTATCGACTCGAAGAAGAAGAAGAACTGTCTTCTTGAAACATATTTATTGTCATCAATTCAAACTATCAATTCAAACCAATTTTAAATCAAAATAAAAAATTATCTGGGTTGCTTGAAAACCGGTAATCTATGCTATGTGAAGTGTTTAAATATCAACTAAAACTTATGCAAACAACTGAGCCAATTCAAACGTGTTGTTATTCAGCTGGACGTTCAGGCATGAAGCAAAAACGTAAGAAACACAAAGTGACAGATACCAACCGCACAATCAGACTAGAATATAAGTGTTTTTTTGAGAAAACGACACTCTGACAGGGATATTACGAAGAGACATAAATCAAATGTATTATGAAACATTATTATGTATGAACCGATTTGACCCACGTTTGTTTTGTCGGGCCAGTCGGGCCAGCCCGAGAAAACAAACGCGTGTCAAGTCGGTTCGTACATAATAACATGTAGCACCCACGGAACGTTATACACGGGACATATATACAATTATCAAAAATACGCACAAGTCTTCGGCCACGTCAGCTATGGCTTGCCAGTAAGGGTTGCGGTCTATAAGGGTGGAGGGGGATTGCGCGTTTTTAAGAATATACGTGAGCGTAATATTGTTACCGGCGCCTGCGATCCACTCGTCCAACTGGAAATAAATAATAATGAGAATTATTATATGTTCTGAATTATTATTATTATTCCTCTGCCTACCTCTTCGGGGATTACAGGCGTGAAGTTACGTTTTTTTCTTTTTTTTTTTATATGTTCTTGTGACGGATATTATCGGGCACTATCAGTTTTTTTTATTTAGATTTTCTAGTAGTCGCTCGGAGGCTGGATATGTGCCCGCTGTATGGCATTCCACCTATTCTATAGTGGGACGTAAAAGTAACTGGTGAAACGTGGAAGTGTACAATGACTATAGGAACAATTAAGGTGACTAAGTCCCTTACAGTATAGGCAAAGAGCACTGAATTCCAATAACAAGCTAAATCATTTATCATTATTTTCTGTATTTCATATATGTCTCTGTAAGTGAACGTTTTACAACAATTGCTTGAAGTGTTGTGATGTATTATGATGACTGTGTACCGTTATACTCTACTATACCTAATAGAAATTTCTTCCGATATTCCGGAACATCACGCCTTTAATCCCGAAAGAGGTAGGCGAAGGAATGTAGTACACTCCCACGTTTTACCAGTTACGTTTACGTCCCACTATGGAATAGGTGTTAAGTTGTTAAGAAGGATTAAAATACACTCAATGTAAGGAATAGTACTTTCTTGGGGACAGCGGCAAATTGTTACAGTAAATCAAAATACTCTTGACTAGTACAAAACGTACCTGTTTGCTGAATGCAGCCTCGTTTACTTTGGTACCCAATCGAATGTCGAACACAGCGCTCATATGACTAGGAATCACATTGTTAGCAGTTCCACCCTGTAACATATCGTTAGTACCAACATAGAAAGATAGCTAAGTTACTCAGATTTCTTTTTTAAAAGTCATGACGAACACACAGACACGCAGAATTGTGTGTGTAAGCAAGGCAACGCAAGCCTTAAGTGGTCACTGCTACTTATGGACCTTTGCAACATCAGTGGGAGGCCTGCCTTGAAGGGACTTTTTAACGCTACTTTCGAAGAGCCCCATGTCGTAGTGTGCGTTAAACACCTCCGAATTTACCATGCATAGTCATTCACAGATTCTTCACTACTCTTCGGGCCTGTAATAATGACTACTGTAATAATGACGCACTTGGATCTTCAGTATGAAGAGAATAGACGAGTTATTAAAAAAGACACACTAACGTTAATTTTGTTAAGGTTGATGGACGTGTATACGCCGGCGTCAGTGATCGCCGCTGTAGTGGATATCTCGTACTGCTCCTCTCTGTACTCCAACAGCGTGTTTATGACGTTACGACACTGAAACGAACGAAATGACCAATATGTGACTAACCGTATACTATCTTACCATTAAATATCTCTAGAGTACCCGTATATTTGATTACATTAATCAGATTAAATAGGTTTTACATAAATGTACTAAATACATTACTATTCTATAGCAAATAATCTTTGATTTTTCTATAAAGGTTAGAATTATTGATACGGTTATACATTATATGCTACTGCCTGGCTGGTCGTGTTGGCTGCAAGCGCGACTGCCGATCGGGTGGTCCTGGGTTCAAATCCCTTGTCGGGCACTCTTGGATTTTTCAACTTAGATGTTCTACTAGCGAGTCGGAAGCTGGATATTTGCGCAGGCGTATCTTTTCGGGAATTACAGGCGTGATGCTATGTAGATAATATAGATAATAAAATGCTCGTATAAGAAGTACGTTACTTATTACGGGACCCTTATACTAACCAAGTGAATCATAGGACTGGAAATTCAATGTTCCCCGGCAGAGGTGAATGGCTGTTATTACTTCACTTACTTGTCCAGTGGCAGTTGAGTTCGTGGGCGGGAAGGTGGAGCCGTGGCCAGCGGTGCCGTAACAATCTACTTGAATTTCTGCAAATTATAATACATAGTGTTCGGGAGCCTTATAACAGAATAATTTGCACAAAATATTAGGAAAGAATGTCACGAATAAATAACATTACTACCAATGTGCAAGTGTAATGTCACGAATAAATAACATTACTACCAATGTGCAAGTGTAATGTCAGGAATAAATAGTAAGTAGACGCGAAACATGTAATTGGCTTTTTTGTTATATAATTAAGCTAATATATAAAAGCTGTAAGTTAAAAAAAAGGTTACTCTCAGATTGTCTGTCTACTGCACAGCGTGTGACTCTTCAGAACGGATTTTGCCCATAAACCCCACGCCCAGCATATGGATTGGGAATATTTTTAAGTTTAAATTTATGTTTTAACTAACACCTAGGCTAAATTAATTTAACAATAGATTAATATAATTCCATTTTCCATATATGTACTTGCACATGTACGTGGTTAACAATGTTTGAATGGAATCTTTGGTATTTTAACGTATAAATATAGTTATAATTAATACTCACGCCAGACGACCTTGTCCTGATAGAACAATGGTATGAAGGGCACTGGGTACGAAGTGCCCTCGTCCAGCACCATGCCCACCTTCAGCGCCGCAAACTCGTCACTTTTCAAAAACGGTATCATTCCACATTCAGCTCCGACTTCTTCGTCTAATTAAATGTTAATATGTATATAGTTATGAGTGTATAACACTGCTCTGCCTCCCTCTTCGATGATTACTGACTTGATGTTACGTTTTTAGTTATAAACAGCTTTTTCTATTATATTTTAGGGTAATAAAATATCAACGTACAATAAGGAAATATTATTAATGGAATTTTTGAGAGGTAATTATGCTTTGCATCTGCATAAAGTTTATTTTTTATATAACATTTCATAAATATATGTTGTACGTAGCTTCCATAATGCTATGTTTTATTACAAAAATTGCACCCTCTGCCTGCCTCAGCGCGAGAGGTGACGACATATCAATAACAGATATGGACATATTACGTATTATATCTACATGTAAATTACGAGTATTATAATCTTACCAGGCATCAAGGTCATGTATACATTTCTACTGAGTTGTACCCCTTTAGCCTTGAGCCGGCATAAGGCTTCGTAGTACTGAATGGCCACGGACTTCATGTCCTGGGTTCCGCGGCCCCAGATGACGCCGTCTGAAGTTATGAAGCCAGAAAACGGCGGATATGTCCATCCATCCTGAGACACAATTTATAATGAAATTCAATTAAATACACCTAATTAATTAATTACAGAGAATAATAAAAATATCAGCAAAACATTGTCATAAGTCTCTTATACCAATGAGCAAGACGAAATATGTGAAATTTTTAAGTATACAGGGAATATAAATGTTATATTTTAGTTATTTATACATATAATAATAATTAAATGCTCAATGGTCGGGTCGTGTTAAAAAAGTTTCGTTTTTAAATTAGTTAAGTGTTTGTATAGTATTGTTAATAATTAAGGCAAACGTTATTTTGTAATTGCTGTTAATGTTACGCATATAGGTGTATTAATTCAATATTACTTCAATTAAGGGGGACACCAGTGCAGGCTGCATAATTATTAGTTGACATAATCATACATCCGTCTGGTAAATTATTGTAAAATAAAAATTATTTTATTTGTTAATTTTACTTTTGAAAAAAAAATTGTAACAATTTTTCAATACTCGTATTTAAAAAAAAAATACTTTCTAACTTCGTTGTCATTGATATTAACTTACTATTCTAAAATTATGTTCAAAAAATGAAGTCTGCATAAAAGAAAAAAAGGTATTAACGAGTATATTTTCATTAACATTAACGTTATGTATCCTATGAATAATTCTTATTTACATACCGATTCACTCGCAGGCACCACATCCACGTGGGAATTAAGCATAATACTGTGCAAAGTGGGATCGCTCCCTGACCATTTCAAAACCACGACTGGACAGCCTTCTACGAATTCCAATTCAGTGAAGGACACATCTTGCTCTTCAGCTAATTTCTTCCAGAAAGTCACAGCAGGTTCTACGACGACCACGAAAAAATATAATTAATTTCACAAATATCTTTGTTACCAAAGACGTTATCAGCACACATCACATCATCAGCCTATTCCCGTCCACTGCTGGACA
>DWDV01000453.1:0-16727 GCA_018245615.1 Mimoniades ocyalus | reverse complement strand
ACCACTACTACAAAATCTTAATTAGAGAATTTAGTAGCGTCCGACCCGGAAATCGAACCCAGGATCTCCCGTTCGGCAGTCGCACTTGCAACAAACACGACCAATGAGGCAGTCAAATAAAGTGTATTTAAATAAAATATATAAACATTTAACATGGATAAATGATAATATATTTAAAGAAAATCAAGTAATATTAATAAGGAACCCTAATTCCAGTAGGTTTAATGTCGACGCTCAAGTACATCGGAAACGATGAGATAATGTAATCTTAGTTTGCATTAACCACTCCATTTAATTATAAATTACTGTTTTCCGAATTTTATTACTAAATGACGACATTATCAAATACTGTACTGTACGGTTAGTATCCAATGGATTTTTTCCAAATACATTGAAATGTGTAAAATTTAGAAAATGGTTAATGATTTAATTTAAAGCCAATGCGTGATGAATACTCTGAAGGGGGAAAGGGTTAGGGTGTTAGCTTGGGACCAGAATACGGGCTGCAAAGAGCATTGTCTACCAAATAGTTATATCCTTAGAGACCTGACATGATCTTTCCACATGTATCACTTCCTTCATACTAGCATACTGATTTCGAAGATTCCTATATCATTTTGGAACTTCATTCACTGTTTAGATTTTCTAGCAGAGGCTCGGAGTCTGGAAATATGCCCGGTTACCTACCTTTCCATAGTGGGACATAAACAGGTATCATTTGTTCTAGCGGTAAAAAGGAAACGCTAGAATTATCCGTAATGTTCTCAAGTTAATATCTTCTTACCTACATTTGCCCAACGTGGCAAACTGTGCCTTTAATCCTTTACATTCTGAGAGGAAATCCGTGTTCAACAGTGGACGAATTAAATACTCGATTGTAACTCGTTTAGTGATTAAAAATTAACATCCTATTAAAAGTATTATGTCGAAAAATATTTTCTGTTCACAAAATGTAAGTTCAGTGTAATGCATTTTATCAATATGAAGAGTTGATATAATTAAAAGTTTATAGATTAGTAGTGTATATATGTATATGTATATATGTATATGTATCTATGTAGTGTATATATGTATATGAAACCCACTCTTGACCTCTGTTTATCAGCACTGTTTCCATGAATCTCGCGGATTGTTTTGTCAACATTACCTATTCATTTTAATAGATAACAAACGTTATAATTATTTACGAATGCAATACGTTGAAATCTACTTAATAATTTTATAACATTATGGATTTGTGTTACCTACATTTTTTTAAACTTTTACTAAGACAATGTATATAATATAACTGTGTATGTACAGTGTATAACTGTTTTCATGTCGTTCTGGTACCGTGATTCCAACGCGGCTCCTTGCTACTTTGTTCTAGTCTGTGCTGGTGAAAACTGATACGGAAAAAAGATAGACGTTAAAATTAATTTTTAAACTGACGAGGAGGCACATGGAAAGTTTTATTGATGATTTTTTACCCACTGTAATTATGCGAAAAAATTATGCGAATGCGTTTTTAAAGTTTCATCCGTAGCCTGGGAGCCAATGTATCATGCGGTTTTATTACGCGATTCCTGATTATCTAATTAGTTCATATATGATAACAGGACGGGATCTCAATGGCATGGACATATGAATGGCATGGCACATGTAGATGAACAATGTTATCAAAATCTATTAAATAAAAATAAATTAAATTACAGCTTTGTTCGAGTCTGTGCATTAATTTTTGTGATTTTTGTTATCCAACATACAAGCAGGATTGCAAATTGAGTCTTTATTTAGGGAATAAAATGAACATGCCACAGTAAAGATCTTTTAATCTCAATATATATTTTAGTTCACTTTCTAACACAAACGTACCTACTACGGTAATTAACTGTCGATTCTTTGGCATAAATTAAAATATAATCACGAATTGTACAAACTACACAAAAACTATTTAACAGCGCCATCTATTCTGCTTTTAAACACTTAATATTTTTGGCACGTGAGATTAATTCTATTTCAGTCATAATTCCGTCATAGCTTCTCCATTTAAATTTAGCACCTCAATTGCATGTTCGGAAGGTGGTCTCCAACAAGGTATTTCAGCATATAAAGGTTCTGATGTAGTGTTATCAATAACGTCTAGTTTGGCTTGACATTTCAATGCTTCTATTGTATAATCAGTGTGTGACAACGGTCGTTCACCATGCAGTTCTTCAGTGCAAGCTGTAGATGGCGTTATCGAGCAACGCGAAGATAAGGTACTACAATCGTAATTTCTTTGTGGCAAATGATCATAATGACATTCTAAAATACCTGAAACATTAAATATTTTATTATATTTTAAAACTTAAATTCATTTTAAAAAAATCATATCTTCGTAATTGACAAAAACTCGTACCTCGAAAATTTTCTAACATGATAGGAGAAATTGTTTGTACTACAACTGGTCTCATGAATTGTTTTAAATTTCTGTCCAATGTTGATATTGGTTGGTAGTGACATTTTTCTGATGTTGGTGGGTCTGAAAAGATAATAAAAAAATATATAAATAAAAAAAAATGGCCCATGAGGGGATCGAACCCGCGACCTTCGCGTTATTAGCACGACGCTCTAACCAACTGAGCTAATGGGCCGATGCAAACAGATTTCAAATTTCAAGACAGTATCGAAAGACAAACCATTCACCATAAAGTCTCAATATATAAGAATGCCCTACTTAAACTGGACTTATTTAAATTTATTTTAGTGATTTCAACTTTGAGTTTGCCATGATTATAAAAATAATGTCTGTGTATTATCTCATTTCTATTATATCTAATTTGACGTACAAAGATTACAATACTTGTATTAATAAATGAATGTGTCATTCACCTGGTAACGGTGTATGGAATATACTTCTAACGTAAGGCGGTGGAACATCATTGTTGTCAATCATGACTTGCATTCGAATATCATTTATTTTCCTCACGTCTTCATATCTTGGTCTTTTACATCTTTCGACCATTACTATGATAACTGCAACCGTGATAACTGCCATCATCACACCCCCTGCGATACCTATCACGGATATCAGGTCGACTGTTGAGTGATCACGCCCTTTATCATTCATCACGGCAGTGATATGCTCCGGCTCTGTCAAAATATGAAAAGTTTCATCCTCTAAGGGTCCCGCTGTTGTTACGTTAGGTTTAGTATTAGACACCTTAGTTACATTCATTTTAGTATCATTAGTCTTCTGCGTATGTTTTATACTCAGTAATTTGGTCTTTTTTACTGATACAGCCCCAAGTATAGGAGTTGTTGTTTCCAGTTTAATCATGACATTTCTGGTGTTATTACCATTGTGGTTTTTAATTATTTTTGTAGCAGAAAGTACAGATATACTTCTTAACGATGCGGTTGTTAGAGGAGATGTAGAAGTCGTTTCATACGAAGTTTTCCGTCCAGGAGTAGTTTGACGGGTGAGTGAAGTAGATTCAGAAATTTTAAAAGTCGTTCCATAAGTTTTCAATCCTTGAGTGGTTCTGTTGTTAGTTGAAGAAGAAGTGCTTGTTAATTTGTTAGAAGAGTTCAGTTTCTTGATAGCCGCATTTAAGGTACTCGGCATGCTATTAGTTGTTTTACTCGTTGAAGAGTGCTTGCTTGTAGAAGTCTCTCCAAGTTTCGAGAGAATGGTTTTAGTACTACTTTTATGTGACAGAGGAGAAACTGTCGTATATGAAGTCACATTTTTCGCAACGAACGTAGATAATATTCTTATAGTAAATGGCATTGAAGTGGATGTTTGCTGAGTTCTTAGAGATTTTGTTACAGCTTGCTCCGTTTTATTATTAGTATAAATTGCTTGCTGCTGTTGCGTAGTAATATTGTTCTTTTGGGACATGTAGGATGCCGTTGTAAGCGCAATCTTTTTAAACGTAACGTAAGATACAGACGTAGGTATTATAGAGACAATTATAGTTCTAGGGGTCGTAAGCTCCGACGTGTCCTCGTTTTTCGTTGCGCTTCTGTATCTGTTATGAGATTGTTCCAGGTTGGTTTTGAATTTAGTCTCAATAAATGAAGATTCACCTCTCTGTGTCGGCCGTATCCAAATCTCTTTCGGCTTAGTTTTAGTAGTAGCCATTTTTACGGTTGTCTCTGGTTTCTTCGACGATTCAGTTTTCGTAACAGTTTCTTTGACTGTCAGTTTAATTAAAGATGTTGTCGCCATTATGGTTGTTGTAGTTGGAATTACGGTGGATGTACTATTTAGAATTGAAATTGTTATGTTATTCGTATTAGAAATATTATTAATGTTCGTTTGAACAACTTCACTTGAATTATCGATGGGTGTTTCAGTTCTGTTATAATTTGAACTTACAACGATATTTTTTGGTACCTTTATAATATCTTTACTTTGTGTAGTCCACACTGGTGCAACAGTAGCATTATTATATATTTCGGTGGTAATTGTACTCTTCATGGTTTCTTCTGTTGATATTTTTAAACTATTTAATACTGTAGTAGGCGGAGGACTAGGTGTTGTTGAATATGTGATTTTCATTGGGGTTGTACTAGGAACCGTCATTTCAGTAACTGTTGTCATAGTAGTTGTCTCTATTGGTTTAGTTGTAGTCTGAGGAGAGGTTTTAGTAGCAGGTTTGGCGGTTGTTAGTATTTCTTCTATTATGGTGGTTGAAGATGTAGTGGAGGGCATGCTGGTCGAACAACTGTAAAAAAATACGTAGATATTGTTTTTGTTAAAAAATTCGAAATAATACCGTTTCAATTACAATCAGTAATTAGGAATGGAATAGAATTGCCTAAGCGAAGTCTTAGTCTAAGCTAAATAACCTAAGTCTAAAATAATTTCAAGTCGTAGGTACATATCGGAAAATACAGCCGCTGGTAAAGTTTCACCCTTTGACAAACTACAGGAGACAAATAAGCAAACCGCTTAATTTAGATTAAAGGGATATCTGTTACTGTGAATAGTACTTCGCCTTTCGTCTTCATTTTTCAACTCTTTTTGTCTTATAGAAATTATTCCCTGAAAGTGTAGGTAATTTGTTGAAATATTACAAAATAACTTTTTATAAATACTTTGTTATTAAGTGTAGGTATAGAAATTAATTAATAAATATTGTACATGTAATAGTAGTCGTTAAACAACTAATTAAAACAATCCCAGGGTTTCAAATTATTATTAGCATGATTTCTCAATTTGAATTTTCAGATATTCTCTCTTTATTCCATCTTAAGCTGATGTTTCCTGACGTGGAAACAATAATTCGTTACGCAACACGAAATTAACAGTTTAAAATTAAAGTACACCCACCTCTCACCTTGCCATCCTTCTTCACACTGACACAGGCCAGTGACTGGCGAACACATGCCGTGATCACAACTGGGACAATCTTGCACACAATTCGGTCCCCACTTGTTGGGCGGACAGTCTGGAATGATGGTTGGTTAGATTCTATGCAATTTCTTATATTGTATATTTCAAACAATATTATTCTATGAGTATTCATAACACCAGAGGAGTCGTTAATACATTATGGGCTTACAATATTTTTTTTTCAATTTTGCCTTATTCAGGAGTGCTTAACGTGCTAATTTATTATTGCCCTTACATTATATACGTACAAGTTAATCAACTTACAATCGTATCTTCAAGATGATTTTTAGCATTCAGGGTAGAAAGGAACCATTAATAGAAGCAAATACTGTAATATCCTGTATTCAAGGCAATTGTAGGTAGCACTAGAGAATTGTTACATATTTTGGCCAAAATTCGAAAGAGATTTTATTTTTATGTCATTGGCTGATCGATTATCATCAACAGAAATGTATGGTCGTTTAGCGAATGAACATTTAATATGAGTCGTTGTAACAACTGCAGCCAACGTTACCGTCGGAACAACCGTGGCCTGTCTTCCCGTAGGGGCATATAGGGACACACGACACATCTTTCATCTTGTAACCTGGACAGCAAATAGCAACCTCGGCTATGCGTTCCTCTGTCTGCAACATAAAAAGTAAATTTAAGAGTATAACAAACTTTACATCATGAAACTAACGAAGCAACGTTATATGTACATGTTCACAATGCTCACTAGAATTTGCAGAGCTTACTATAACTATTTGTAAATTGTGCTCGTTTTGCGAAATATCATGTAACGGAATAAGATATTTGGCGTTAATTAATTGTGTTATTTTTATGATTATTCTTATTTTTTTACTATTTTTATAATTATTAATTTATTTTAATATTTTATTTGATAATAGACATAATCTTGACCAAATTTGACATCATTTATTTTAAATTTGTCAAATTAAAATATGACATTGACATCTGTAATTTTACATATGAGATACAGGGTGTCGTAAGAGGCGGATGAACGGTCTGGTGCGGTGTGCCCTGGCCGCTTATGGACACCAGCGCAGGCTTTGCGAGAAGCTGTGCTCTACTCCAACCCCCATGCCTAGCGTGGGGATTATGGGTATAACTGTTTAGGCGACGGCTACGTTTTGTTGTGGACTGCAATATGTAGATGATGATGATGTTGATTCTTGGACAATTGAACGCTTCTTAAAAAATGGTAACTACAAAATTGACCTCACGTCTATCTAGAACAATTCCCATATATTATGATTTTACTGATATTTTAGTTCATGTAAAGATATACCGTCTCTGGTGGAACGTGATTTAGCTTCCAATATTTAGAAAGTTTGAACTAACGAAAATTTACCTAAGTTAAGGTATTAAAATCAAGATTGCGTTACATTTAATGAATACTAAACGTAATCACCTTAGCCGGCGTTCTGTATAAAATTTATCCGGCTGTGTAGTAATATTAATGTTACTTGGCTCCTTGTATAAACTATATTTCAACTTTGACAAGATTGGTAATTCAGTAATCATTAGCTTGAGAAAGCTACAAGTATCTCACTTCACGATCGGTTATTTCATCCTAAGGTGGTACAATGGCGCCTAAAGAGTGTCAATCCGCATTGGGTTTCTTGATATTTCCTTCTGAATTTTTACTTATGCATAATGTTATCCTCTGTGCAGATTTCAACCTAGTCAATTTCAAGCCCATTATCATACGTGTGATAAAGATGGTAAGCCATTTCAACTAGTTCTAACAAACGATATAAGTATTTTCAGTTCGTTCTTGTATACAAGTATTTGTTATAATTCTATCAATTTTCGATCGTAAAGATCAAATTTCTCATCCACTGTACTTATACATACGTATACATAATATTTTGCTACTTTGCGTAACTTAAGTTTATTATCATTTTTAATGCGCATGTTAAACACATGCTCAAACATGCTCAAACACATTCTACCACAAATGACTCGTTGCACGTATTTTGTAAAACGTTTGAACCTAAAATAATAACAAACACTTTGACCCATCAGGCGGGCCTTTACGTTAATAACATCCTTTAAATTCCATGACCCGTGCTCTCTGATACTCAGCTAATTTTATGCTGACCAAGTTAGGAATATTGCAAACAATTAACCTTCGGAGCTTGTATGAATTTATGATTAGGATCTAACCTTTCCGGAAACAAGTATTTTTCAATCTCCATATTGAGATGTTTATAGTTTTAGCAACACGCCACCCCATTTTGAATGTACCTAAATCTTTTTTCGTATTAAAATTTGAATAATTCGCTAAAATAATGGTTTTTCTATACGAAATAATAAGTTAGGTTTAAAATATTACAAAAAACTTATCAGGGGAGTATTGCGCAATATCGAACTGTGTTCTACTTAAAAAAAATTTACAGTATACACTTGAACTATTCCAGGAGGCTATTCCTAATCACAGTTATGTGAAAACATTGTGTTATTTATTGTTTGTACTTCTCAAACTTATGCTCTCATATTTTACTTCTCTTACAAGATACTTCGGTTTGCTTGCTGCTCTCTTACAAGGCTGTTATGACGACGTTTTTAATATTTATCTTATTCTGAAACCTACCTACCTATTATATTCCTACCTATTACCTAATACCTAATTCCTACCTATTACCTAATGTCGCATTGTGGTGGAAATTAGGTCAATGTTGTAAATTGCTTACCTCCAAGCGGGTCAGGTCTCGCATTTCGGTGTTCCATTTGGAACATCTTGGCGGCATGGAGAAGCACCATTCGTACGTGCGAATGGACATCGGCGCACGGTACTTTACGCGTTTTGTTATATTGTACCTGTAATACACCAATTCATGGTTGAAGACTTAATTTGTAATATGAGAAAATTATGATTACAAAAAAAATATTCCACCGATAACCTTGAGATAATAATAGTAGTTATGAAGAATATCTAGTCTGAAGCAAATTCATTAAGTTGGTACGCAAATTGTAACAAAAATTAAATTAAAAATAAATGATAAGAGGTCAAAGGTCAAATAAATGTTTTCTAGTAGTTCCTATCGTGATTTCCCGTCTTTTATGCATTTTGTTTATTATTTGTTAAGCCCTAGTTTTTATTCGTGAAATACATCATTTGTAACTTCCTGTTCTCTCACAATTTTTTTATATTCTGCCTTTGCTGGTTAATCCCACCTATTACATAATTCAATTATTATTACGGAACATTAAACTTGTTCACACAACGTTATTGTTATCAACTAAGATTACATAATATTGTTCGTATCATTGGAGGAGCGAATGACATCCCCCATATACATATTAAGTGTTATGAAGTTTTTATATATTTCTCTGGCATAAAGCAAAGAACAAACTTTTAACGTGTCCCATGCTAGTTATGAAAGTAATAACATTTTTTGACTATTTCACATCAGCCATTTGATCCTAAATTAAGCTGAACGAGTGCTGTAGTTGTCAAGCAGTTTAAAAACTATACATTAATTTCTAAATATTTCACACTCAAACATAAACCAAACATTTCTGATTAACACACAAGTAGGTATTTGTCTTTTGGGTAAATGAACCTATAAAAAATACGAATAATAATCATTTATTTCAAGAAAAAAACATTATCATATCAGTATGTCAGTATAACTTAGCCCATAGCTCCCGGTTCAGTAGTCAAATTATCTAGCCACGGCTTATGGGCCAGCTTTAATCTAATCGGACTAAATTTACCAACCTATATTTTACATACAATATGGTCAACTATCGAGCCCAAACGGTTAAACTCAAATCAAAACAATGCCCAGTGATGTTTGCTAAATATATCCCTTATTAGACGATGTAGACACCCCACAAAATAAAGAGAGGGTGTTGCAAGTCAGATAGAGAATGAAGATTCGGCTGGCAGAGTGACCGTAATTGGCTCGAACTGTCCGTTGACCGATGTCAAGAATTAAGCAGTTAAAGGTTAGTAACTGTTAAAGTGGTTTAAAAGTTCAGAGCCCGAGCGAGCTCATCGGACATTACGGACGAATAATAAAGTGATCATTTTGTATAATAACTTTTGTACATTCCAATTACAATGTGTATAAAATTACATTTTCATAATCAAATATATAATATCTGTACCAGCTTTTTTCAAAATAAAATGAGTAATATTTGAATCTCTGTCTATCTCATAAATGATCTGGCAGGGTGTTGTAATTATAACAATGTTATAATAAATTGAAACTATTACGGAGAAATATTATTTTGATTATAAATATATATGAGATTTATTTTGTATATACATATATTCCTAAAAACGAACAGCGTTTTGAATTATGTTATTAAGCAATTTCCGTTCAAATATAGAATACAAATCCGTTATACAAGAAGTCAGTCTTGTACGTTAGGTATACAATAGTCTGTGTAGATTAACTTAGACATAGGCTCATATGCACTGACTATTATTAAATAAAACCAAAACAAAGGCATTCATATTTTTAATTAAATCATAGCACGAATTGTTTTGTAATATGTGCTTACGAATCCTTTACGAAACAGTTGCACTGATGTATGAATAAACATTACGAATAGGTATAATGTATAAATTTTGTTTTACATTTGGTAAGTATTAAATCTGTTGTTGGTGTAACGTGGGGGTGTATTACACTCCTCTGCCTACCTCTTCGGGGATTAATGACATGATGTTACTTCGATGTGTTTGATAATTTGATGAACCTGTTCTTTATTTTTTTGTCTTACTCATTTCAACTCTTTTACTGTTCCATTTCGCTCACGGATATCATCTCATTATGAGAATTTTGTGATAATAGTTTTCCACACTGGCAAGTACGAATTGACAAAAATCATGCGCCTTACAGAACGTTGTAGGGAGCCTGTAAAGTGTGTAGCTTTCCTAAGGATTTTTTCCTTTACGGTCACCATTTTGACCTTCCCGTCTCGTTGCGAATTTATTTTTTATTTTAATATACTTTGTGGCAGTAGTTCCGTTATTGGCTAATAGATCGACGCATTGAATAAATGAAAAAAAAAATGACACATTTTAATACGATGATAACCAATTATCTAATTTACTTGAGTATGTCTTTTGTTATAAAATATTACTTTGAATTATTTTTTATGTAGAGAACAAGGTTATAGTACATTGTCTCGTTCTTAACTTTAGTTACTTTACTTTTAGGTATGAGTTTCTTGAGAGCTGCTGTTGCTCTTGTTGGATACAGACTTAGCAAATGTAACTGCATGCAGTAATTATATGCGGTATACTCACTTCTGCTGAACCATGCATACGTTGGGTCCATTCAAACTGACCACTTCCAGCACGACCAGCACAACCAACACAGTCGCGATGCACCATATCCGTGCCTGAATAGTCCTATCACTTGGTGCCGTCATTTTGGTCACTAAAGTCGGCTCCAATCCATCTTGCTACATGCTTCGGTTTTTCATATACGTGATCACTGTAAACAGAATAAAGGTTTCTTTATTATACCGGTAAAGCTTTTTTGACAAAATCTGCGCGGAAGTAACAACCAAGTTGGGATTATTATGTTCAATAATATCATACATTATTTTTTGTAATATTAGTGATGAAGATACTATTGTATATTTTGCAAAAATATTTAGTATGCACATGTGTATTACACATCGTATGTATTATAATATTTCCTTATTACTATTTTATCTCGATCTTTAACCAATTAAGATCTATTTAAATCTATAAATACAGTAGTTTATTCAGTAAGATAAAATCTGGACGTAAAGTAAAGATGTTCTAGACGCCTTATCTTCGTTAAGAATTACAAATATTCATTTAAATGACCAGTTGTGTACTAAGTAATTATTCTAATTAAAGATTTAGATATGTTTTATAACAGTGGTGGACTAGTGGTTTGCAAATCAGCCTCTCACAAATGTGTTTTAAACTTAAATATAATTTAAAGTTAAATATACGTAACATCACGCCTGCAATCCACGAAGAGGTAGGCAGAGAAATGTTGAACACTCCCACATTTCATCAGTTACTTTTAAGTCCCCCAATGGAATATGTGGTGAGCCTATTGCCATATACCGGGCACATAGTTTTATGTGAATTATACATGTATGAAATGATATATTTGTAGGTGGCGATACAGGAGCAGTTGAACATTCGAGAAGGTCGCCCGTCAGTCTTTGCAACAGAAGCGCGAGCACCTCCAGTAGTCCATGACCACATAGCACAGCAAGTATTCACAGATGACCCTCCAGAAGCTCCGGGAGGAGTCCAGGGACTGTTCAGATATGTGGTCAATTTAGTAGTGTCAATGTGCTACAATACATTATCATCTATAATGAATTTACTATTAAGTTTCATAAGGAACGATGAAAGAAGATGTAAGTTGATTTTATATATGTATTAATGTTGTAGGGTACTAAGGTACCCGGAACTGGATATATGTAATGTAATGTTACAAAACAGAAGAATACAAAATTCAATTGTTAGGGGCATTGATTGCACCTATGAACATTGCTTGAAATAATTACAATATAAAAATAATGATTTGTTCATTTGGGACATTCTAAAATTTGTTTATGTAAAATTGTTAAAGAAAATATTCAGTTATACTGAACTCAGCCAATATTTATTTCAGTGGTGACAGATCCTTTGGGGGATGTTATGGACTTCATAAACAGTTACACATCTAGGTACACCCCCCACCCCGTCTTCTACCAAGGCACATATGCACAGGCGCTCAATGATGCCAAGAATGAACTTAGATTCCTTGTTGTATATCTACACTCGGAATCTGCAGCAGAGACACAGAACTTCTGCAGGTCAGTGTTGTATGTTTGTGTGAAATGAACCTGTGGTAGCTAGAGCGTAATGCACTCTCACATTTCATCAGTCATGTACTTCTTACATTCATTTATTCCAAAAGTACCAATAGGGAATTAATAATTATAATTATTAGTTGTTAATGTTTCATTGACTTTATAGATACCCCTTATATGACTGCCTCGTTGGTCGTGTTGATTGCAAGTGCAACTGCTGATCGGGAGGTCCTGGGTTCAAAGCTCGGATGGGGCACTATTGAAGTTTTCTAATTTAAATTTTTTGGTAGTGGTTTGGAGTCTGGACACGTGCTCAATGTATGGCAATAGGCTCACCACTTATTCCATAGTGGGACATAAACGTAACTGGTGAAATGTGGGAGTGTTCTACATTTGTCTGCCTACTTTGCGGATTATAGCCGTGGAGTTATGTTTCATGTTACTTTATAGATATTTTGATTTGTTATGAAAGAAAAATACCAGGTCAGTCTGAATGTTACCATAAATAAACCAAGGATCTCTCGATCGGCAGTCATCTGTCCGAATTTCATTAAAACAGAAAAATATATAAAAGTCTTTAATATGATTTTCAGGACAACCTTAGCGGATCCAGATGTGATCCAGTATATAAACTCTTATGCGCTCTTCTGGGGGTGTTCAGTGGATTCATCTGAGGGCTGGCGAGTGGCTCAGTCCGTAGGCGGGAGGAGGTACCCGCTGCTGTGCGTGGTGTGCGTCCGCGAACACCGCATGACCGTGGTGGCGCGCAGCGAGGGCGCCTGCTCCGCGCCGCAGCTGCTGCAGCGACTGCGGCGAGTGGTCGGCGACAACGAACCGCACCTCGCCGCCGCCAGGGCCGACAGGTGAGACGCGCCGCACTCGGGTTTGGAAACTATTCACTCGCAACCGCACCTAATGTTCGCAACTTGTATTTAAAAAAAGTTTTACTTTAAGAATGTATATTGTATATCGATCCGTAAAATTGACACGAATAAAACGGAGGCGCGCGCAGGGTGGAGCGCGAGGTGACGGCGCGGCTGCGCGCGGCGCAGGACGAGGCCTACGCCGAGTCGCTGGCCGCCGACCAGGAGAAGGAGCGGCGCCGCGCCGCCGCCAGCGCCGCGCGCGAGCAGCGCGAGCTCGACGAGCGCGAGCGCCAGGAGCGCGAGCGCCGCCGCCAGGACGAGGTGCGCTCGTTTTGACATTCCAATAGCCACACGACGCGCGCTATTTAATTACTTGATAATATCTGTCCACTGTACGAAACGAGCTAGTAAAAAAGTATGTGTGCTTGCTTATATACATAACTTCTTGTAGTACATGAATGTACATTGTTAGGAAGGTTGATTTGTAATATATTCGTAACTCTCTGAAATAAATCAGTCTCTGTATACGCGGGCACGACTGGAGCCGAATGTACCCGAGCGGAGCCGAAAGTACCCGATTCGACTTCGCCGGGTCGAGCGCAACAGTTCAGTGGGCTTAGATAAAATACTATTCCGTAAGTGTCAACACCAAACGCTAACTTCAAAAAGTATGGCAATGACATAAGCGAACAAGTACGATGAATCATTTATTTTTCACAGCTTATGTCATTTCCACACACTTTGTAATGAGCGTTTGGCGGTACGCTCACGGTGCAGTATGGTGTCGGCGCAGGTGGCGGCGGCGCGCGCGCGGCTGGCGGCGCGGCTGCCGCGCGAGCCAGCGGCGGGGCCCGGCGCCGTGGCGCTGCTCATCCGGCTGCCGGCGGGCGGGCGGCTGACGCGGCGCTTCCTGCTGGCGCACACCACGCAGGACCTGTACGACTTCGTGTTCAGCCACCCGCAGTCGCCCGAGGAGTTCGAGATCACCACCAACTTCCCCAAGCGCAGCATCGCGCGCGGCGCCGCCAGCCTGCAGGCCGCCGGCCTCAAGGACCGCGACGTGCTGTTCGTCAGCGACACCAACGCGTGACGCGCCGTCCTTCGCCCGCCTGCTGTCCACTGAAAATGTCGACGGTCGTTTGTTTTGAGCGTTGCATTATTCGTTTGAGTAGGTAATACCTACTTTCAGTTGTCGATTTCCAGCATTTAACACGTGACATACTTTTGTTTGAATGAAAATTATTAATTTGTATGAAGGAAGGTGTATTAGGTAGGAAACTTTTCATACTATCATTGTATTTTAACAATTTTGATAATATTATGAATGTAAATGAGTATCGTATCTGTGTAGTGTGTTAGAAACGGTAAGTAGATGTACGTTAATATTCTATTATCAAACTTCGGTTATGTTTCAGGCCACTTCACAATACTTTGATGAAAAATTGCAGTAAATCTCAAACCCGTAGTCGACGTATGCGAGCTGTACATATGCTTATATTTCAAACAAATGAAACTGATATTGCGAAGTAAAATTATATTTATCTTTTATTTAGTGCGGTTAGTTATAATAATAGAAAAGAATTACGAATTTCAAATTTTAAAAATTTATGTCACGAAATGTTTTACGTTCCATGATAGGGGTAATGAAGTATAAAAAATATTGTTAATTATTCGTATCAATTAAAGAGTTCGGAAACTACCAATATTTTGCGTGTTGGCCAAATGTTTGTTGTCACTATAATTTATGGCATAGCTCGCAGAATTCAACTAGGCACCTCGCTATGATGACGTCATAGCGAGGAGAATTGGCGGGCGGCGGCGCGGAGAGCGCAGTCCTCGCGAGTGCCGAGTTCATTTCTGCGCGTTGTTGTCGCTCGGGAACAGTCTCGGCTGCGGGAGCATTGTACGCTGTCAGGATATTATGGAAATGTTACTTGATTAGCAAGTGTACTAGTGTATCGAGATTTTATATCTATGTCACATGGGATGACAACTATCGGAGTGCATTTTTCGAATGTTTGCATAATTGGTGCATTCTAGTGCACTACCCTTTAGGGGGAAATGGATGTGTAATATTGTGTAACGGTAAATGGCAATGTTGGGTATATGTATCGCTGTATAGTGAGCGAGAGGAACGACAATGTGCCACATGGATTGGTCAGTTCTCCAGTACGCCATTCTGAAATACGATGGATGTACCTAACTCGTTAGAAAATATACGCCGAAGAACACTGTCACGCTGCTAGAACCAGAGTGGCCTCACTGCATTTTAGTAACTATTGGCCTATTTGTATTTTCGTAATTTAGAAAATGTTAATCTACAATACTAGAGCGGCTTGAAACTGTTTACATCATATTTTTCAGTTTTGTTAGGCCGTTAAATCAATGCCCCTACAGGATTGGGCCGCTCTGGTTCTAGCAGTCTCACATACATATGTATAAAAAGATATGAATATTCTTTTTCTCTTCGTTTTGTTGTGGCAATAAAAAGTAAAATTTTAATTTGTATATTGTCTGGCATAATTGTATTAGTTATTTTTTAGTGTTTAAATCGTGTTAGCGTGTAATTACTGTTGTATATTTAAGAAATGTGACATTTGGAATACAAGTCAGTGTCATAGACATGACTGCGGCGAAACAAGTAAATTATTATTCAATTATATTAAGCCAGTGAGGGGTTGTTCATTATTTAAATAAAAATAAATGTATAGTTACGTGATGACTGGCTCATGTGACGTCGACGTCATTTCATGTCTGTTGTCTGTTTAGAGTTAATGTGTGACGGATCGAGCGAATGGTTGAGCGCGTGAGAGTGGTGAGCGATCGCCGTGCTATTCGTTCTATTCGCGTTCTATTCGTTCACTGACGTTAGTGCTCAACACAACATTCAGATTTTTGAAAAACTAATAATTCGTGGCGATATATTTAAATAACATTGAGCAAATTATATTTTTACACACAAATTTATATTAACAATTTGTTACTATTGATCACTCAAGATAAAATTCTCCATATCCTTTACCATAAAGAAAAGTTAAAAGTTTGTTTTTTTTCTGTAAAAAAATATCGGTTTCCCAAAACTGAATAAAAAAATGTCTATTGTTCCAAGAATATTCAATATAGTATACAATTGGTGGCATTCCACTTTAAATATGTAATTGTTTATAATTGTTGTTTTCTTATAAAATATGTTTTACTTTATTTGCGCACTGCACGAAGTTCTCCAACATAGTTTTGTTTCTACACATTTGTATTATCAGCGATGAAATGAAAGTGAGCAAGTCACGACGCAGCGACACTGAATTCAAATCTCTAAAGTGGTTTTTCAATGCACAAGTCCCGTTTCGACACTACCGTTATATTTCATTGTTAAATGTTTCGTGAGTGTTTATAGACAATATAATTTATGTGCCGGCTTAACTCACGTATGTTTTCTTGTTATATTACTTGAATACTTTCGTTTTACATTCCTTTTTTAAAGAGGACTTTCGGTTAGTGATTCTTTATATTGTGACAAGTTGTCAGTTTGATTATTACGTCATGGCTGCATTCCACTAAGGGTTCACAACACCCAAAACACTCATTTGACAGTTCCACATGGCGCCCACCATCGTTGTGGTCGCGGTGAAAACGTCACTGATGACGTCATGACTTACGCTCACGTCGCGCCCGCGACGACCATTTCA
>DWDV01000452.1:0-16735 GCA_018245615.1 Mimoniades ocyalus | reverse complement strand
ATAATTATACAGATTTGTACGACTGAAATATCAAAACCTATTACTCGATACAACGACCTGTATACCTATTCGTTTCATATTTAGTTTTCATGAAAAACATTTCGTATCACAGTCATGATGTCACTAACTGTGTTAAGATTTAACTATTGCGTGTCGTGGCTGTTCACACAAGAATATTTGGCTACTGTAATTCAACTTCCGTACTGATAATGTATGGGAGTCGTGCTGATATGAATAAGGTTTAACTATCTCGAGACCCCGCCCCACTGTGTTCGTAACTAAATAACTACATTCACAATGATCCATTGTACAATGTAATTTTCCATAAAGAGAATTGACATTCAAAATAATATACAATTATAAATGCAGCATGTTTTTCATTCAAAACGAATGAGAGTTTGCTCATGGAATTGATATTAAATCGGACAATTCAAAACGAGGATCGGTTATCAAACGTATATCGATATAATCGTCCAATTATATTAATTAGTGATTGTGACTCGTTGCATTCCATTTGCAACGAAAGTGAGGAATTAAACGCATGTGTAATTGTTTATCCAAAATTTATTAGCAACCTAAACAGCGAACAGTTATGCATCAATGTAGTAACACAGTAGGAAATGCAATTAGTCGGTGTTCGCCGCGATGCCTTTAACTCACTCGTGCATGTAACGCCTTATCTCGGTTGCATGTTTTTTCAATATGCAATCCCAGACAATCGTGTTGCTTTATCTGCCAATCTGAATTCTCAGGTATTTTTTCATTCGCTAACAGTTTTAATTATTGTGCCGTTTCATAACTAGCCACCGGTTCTTCGTGTCAATTGAACATCGAATAATGTTTTCGATACACACCGTCCATACCTTTGTCGAGCATTTGGTCCGTGGGCTATCCGTATTGGAATGTTGCATACTTTAATCCAGTAACATCGGTTATTTTTAACATATAAACTATCGATAATTCAGTGTAATAGTATGTGGATGAAGATTTAGTTAGAAATCTTAGTAATTTTGAACAAATAATGCTAAATTAACTACAGAAATAGAAACATGCAAATGATTGACTTTCAATTATTTCAACTTAAAATTATTATTTGACTTCAGCATACTTAATTGAAAAACATAAAAATGAAATTAATTAAAAATGGATTTTGATTCATTCAATATTTTTGTGTTCAATAACTAAATACAACACATATTTCCGTTCACGAAGGACGTTGATTAATTGTCTTTCTATTTTCATTGTTTGCTCCGATGAAACTGCTTTCGTTTCAGCTCAACAGCGGTATAATTTGATAATATTTTAGCTTTGATTTGTGCATTGGATGTTGATTTTCTTATAATGAAATCGTATATCACTACGTTTGTTTCACACAGCATTGAATTTACAACTTCTTTGCACACTATAGCGTTACGCATATGAGCAATTTATCGCTGGAACTGTAGCGCAAAATATGGTCATGGAATCTCAAAGACATTCATAAATCTATACGCAAGATAGGTATCACAAACATGTTGATGAATCTAAATGTACGATCTAAATACGTACTACGTCATCTTTTAACGACAACCATAGTTCATTACTGGTTACAATTTATTTTTAGTTGCTACCGTGTATTACATAAGAATAATATACTAAGAAGTATTGTACTTTGATAATGGAAATTTACTACGACAGCTATACCTGCCAACAACATACATATGTAAACGTAACATCACGCCAGTAATCCCCGTGGAGGTAGGCAGAAGAATGTAGTACATATGTATATATTAAAAATATGGGTATATGTACATATTGTTATATACAAAAAGCATGTATATTTTAAAAATTTAATTATTCGATTAGAATAAATTTTTGAATTTAGAATTAATACAAGCTTTAGACTTTTGTATTTAGTATTAACAATTATTATATGATAATATAGTCAGTGTAGAACGGTTCGTCTGTAGATCCGTGCGTCCTCATGCGCGCGCGCCGGTGAACGCCTCTAGTTACGTCGCTGTAGTTTTTTACCGAGCGAGCGGAGCAGCGCGCTCGCTTGTTGCGCTCGTGTTCGCTAATTAATAATTTTCACTGATTGAGCTGTTGCTTACGACAATGCTCGATTAAATACATCGAATAAAAATCAGCGCGCCGATAGTAAAATATTGTGGTCTGAGTTTTGTATTTGTTTTTAGTGATACATTTTGTTCAATGCAATATAATGTACTCGTAGGTACCTACTCTAGAGTAATGTTATATTATGTCACCCGTTAACTATATGGTTATAATCGTTTCAATTTGGCTGTTAGTATTTGTAATACAAGAAACAGTGATCACAGATACAATATTTTTGTATTAAAAGATTTACACATTGCTACATTGATTTTTTGTCAAGCGTCATGTTTATGACCAGTGACAAATTAATAGTTTAAATTTTCGTCTTCCACACCGACTCCATGACTCTAGAGATTATTATTATTTATTTCTGGAACACATCTGACTTACCAAGTTATGTACGATAGTAAGTTTAAATATTATTTGCTATTAATAGCAGTGAAAGAAACTTACATACTTTAGAGTTTCCGTAATATCATTATCTAGGTGTGGTATGCGCAGTTGCTCTGAAGCAGCATGGAAGAGTATGATATTACCTCTTCTGACTATAGACTTAGACTTGTATGCAAGAGGGGCACAATGGGAACTGCTTGTGATGGTATAAATATTGACGAAAGTTCCCTTAGGACTTCTCACATTACTTAATTCAAATTCATCCAACTAATAATACTTCTATACGAATAGTTACATTTTAAAAAAAGAATACACGTCTCTACATAAAATTTTCACAACTACCCGTCATATAACACAAATTAACTCGTAAGTAAAATTTCAGATTCCTTACCCACATAACGCAAAGCGAAGAAAATACACCCATTTCGTTCCACGCCATAACGTATGGTTTCCGGAATTATGTAAAGTAGCCAAGGTGTTCCCGCCGTGATATCTTAATAACAGTCGGAATGATGTAAGCTAGCCGGAAGTTGCCTGTCCGGCGACTTGATACACGTATATTTGGACAGACAGTTTGTGAGCTGCTCTACGCGTGCCCACAAATATGTAAAACTATGTTTAATTTTATGACTAATGTTTGAATAACGTTTTAAAATTCAATTCTAGTCATAATAAGAATGATATGGTACATGTCATTGTTGTAAAAGATCCGATTTTGTAATTAGAACGATTCCAGAAGAAAGATTATACTTAAATGCATTTTTATTTGCTACGTAACATAACGTAACATCACGCCTCTATTTCCTCTAAACTGTAGGCAGAGGAGTGTAGTACCTAGTACTCGCTAATAATAATGTACTTTAAAACACCATGCAAAACACTAAAACATCCTAATAACACATCTTTATCATGCCGTAAAGATAACTAGGCCGAAGAAACGTCTTTGCCAGGTGTTTTAAAAACATAATCCTCTTTCATGGTAGGTGTGTAGAGGATCAGCCCGCGGGACGTCTAAGTTTAGCCTTCTCTCGTTAGCTATTATTTTAATGGCATTTTCTTAGCATAAAAACCGCCGGAGTGGATAAGACTGGTCCGGCAAAACGTTTGCTCATTTGAAGAGGACAGAAGATGCGACCTATACAAAAACGTCAAGGACTGAAAATAAAACCGCCTTCAACGATCACATATAATTATGAGAATAATAACTTAAAGTGCAAAGCAAATGCGACGACCGTTGAGTAAAAGATATGTCGCCGTGACCGAAAACTATCAGGAGAAATCATATATATTGTTTTACATAAAATCAAACCTGTGATCCCCGACGCGGTAGGCAGAGGAGTGTAATATATTCTCACGTTTCACCACTTATGTTTACGTCCCTATATGGAATAGGTGGTAAGCCTATTGTCATACATCGGGCACATATGCACACTCCGGGCCACTACTAGAAAGTTTAAGCTAAAAAAATTCAATAGTGCTCGACCCGGGATTAGAACCCAGAGTCTCTTGATTGGCAGTCGCGCTTGCACCCAGCACGACCAACGAGGCAGTCAACATACTGGTTTAATCCTACATTATAAATTATGTATAGCAATACGTTGACGTCCTATTCCGTAGTGGGCTATATAAAATAACTGTTGAATAATACTTCGGGAAATGCTGGCATGATGTTATGTTATGTGATTACGAATATAGAGTATTCTGTAGAAGATATTGTGTCTCGAAATTGACTGTTGTTATTGGTAATAAATCCTTACATCAGGTTCCTTGTCGTAGGCAGAAAGAATTAATTGGTCCATCTCTCTACCTTTAAAGACAGCTCCGTTTCTTCTACATTCATCACTCTCTTCATACACGCGCGCCCGTTTCGAGGACTTTCGATTCACCATTCTCCATTCTTCTCCTTGCAATTAATATTCTTCCACTTGGAATTAATAATACTTTAGTCATATTACATACCTTTAGCAATATACTCAACGTACGCGAGATATGAAAGTGTATTTTAATGCCGCTGTTTCGTGTAAACGGCACAGCGTTGTAACATGTCGCCCGTAAAATGTTCAGAAATATTAATTTCTCTAATAAAATATGTTGAAACCATTCTAACGAGCAACAAAACAATGTTGAACTGCAATATAACTACGTTTCCAGTCGTACATGGCGCGAACTGGTTCTATATTCAAGACAAGCATCTTCCTTAAACAGTTGCGACTATCGAGATGTTCGCGTTGAGACAAACCGCCGCTGAACGAGTCCTTGGGGAGTCGGAATAAGGAGGATTTTGTTGCATTTGGTTATTATAAGTGCGGTATTAACGAGGTTTCGATGCGAGGGAAATCGTGTGCACGCACGGCCGGTGCCTGAAGCTAATCGCTCCCGTTGCAAGTATTGTATGCTCTTGTGTAGAGAGCTTGGGATGTGCGTCACTTTATTGAATCAAACGTAACATCGAGCCTGTTATCCCCGAAGAGGTACGCGGAGGAGTATAAAACTCCCACGTTTCACCAGTTACGTTCACGTCTCGCTATGGGATAAGGCGTAATTAAATTAGTGTTTTTAACATTTAGTGTTTTTAAGAAGCCGTCTAAACCGTCCAGACCATAGTCTGCCACGCTGGCTGAGTGCGGGTTGGCATAATTCATGCATCATACAGAACATATTGGCAACATTTGATTACATCAAATAGCTGTTTATGTGTTGTGTGTTACAAATATGAAGGCATTGGACTTTAATAATATTTGTTACATACTGAATGTGACAATGGCGTGCTTGTGAGAGTCGTAAGATGGAAGAACCATGTCAGGTTTGTGAGGATGGAAATATTCGGGACTCGTCGCTCTCTGCCTACCCTATAAAGGAGCTTGGGTGACTATAAAACAATAATAATACGTATTAAAAGAAAAATTAAACTTGTATATAAAAATGAATTATCTATATTTGTCTAATATGTAGTGTTACACAAATTACAAATATTTAGAGTTGTGAAATTTTATTTTTTTAAATACCTAGTTTCTTCATATGTCGTAATTGTATGTGATTTATATCTATATAAATATAAAGGTAGAAAAGTAGGCTTGTGGAGTGTAGCCGGCCCCCAGTCTAGATCTAGACAACTGCACTAGCGGTCTGCATATGTCCGTACGCACGTCACGATGGACGTGTAAATTATAAATGCTTTAGCGAAATGCTATTAAATATAAATATGTTGCTTTAATTGAAAGCGTATGTATAATGCACATATATTAATAAATGAAAAGGACATCCTATAGCGAAGTTTAGCCTTTAAAGTTTTATATTTGTACAGGTGTTTATTTTAATATTGATTCTAAATTAATGATCTAAAACAAACTTCGTATACAGTACTTTTTTGGAAAAAAAACCATACATATTTATATACAAGAAATACATATACATATATACAAAAACTAAATTACGAATGGATATCATTTTGGACACGTGTAAATAATGTTGCTGGCTCCATTAATCAGTAGATAAAAAAGTTACCCTTTTAATTAGCGGTGAAGAATATTTTTCTATTTAAGCTCGGATTACAAGTAGCGGGCAAGGACTTAACCGATTCAGTTATAATAATTCTTCGGGACTCTTATAAATAAGAAAAATAAGGGATTTCTGAAGCGGGGCGTTATAAAAGGGGTAGATCTGGGGTTGCGCTACACAGGAAGCTTTAAGATACTGGCAGGTTGTAACCCACTTGATGTTACAAGTGTTATTGAAAAAAAAAGTATTGACAAAATGACAATTATAGGGAACTCATATTTATTAGTTGCAGCTATTAAAAAATATTGAAAACTTGAAGAGATTACATTTTTATTAACATAACATCGAGGTAATTTAGTAACGTGTGTAATAATTAAAAATTCGATTCTATGATGTTCTAAGAATAATATCATATAATCTTTCTGTAAATTTGAATTTCAAATTTCGCACGTAATGCTTTTTCTATTGTACCCGTAATTATATTTGAATTCAAAGGTCTAATTTCGTAAATTACTGTTTTCTTTTTCGACTCCAACATTATATCAGCTCTTCTTGTAATGTACAAAGGTCCTTAGGCGGTCTCAGATCTACAAGTAAGAAGTAATGTACTAATTGGGTTGTTTTCAGAGCTGAATCGCGGGTGAAGGGAAATTAATGCCCTCTGGAGGATAAATGTGCAATTATTTTCCTCGAAAAATGTTTGTAACGCTCGCGTCAAAAGTTTGTTTAGGGGCAGGTGTGGCGGAAGAGTTGGCATGATTTAAATCAATTTAATTTTTACATTTAAATGCCATATATATTTTTGTAATGTTCTAAGGATCATTTCACATTATTCATTGTAATTATATTAAGGCCTATGTTTTAGCAATACTCTTATTTTTGTCAGTATATTTTTTTATCTTAGTATGTTTTTACTTAAACTAAACTAGCTTGGAAGTTTGTTCTTCCAGTGTACGAACCGTGTCACGGGTTCGAATTCCGATATCCACAAGCTACAAATGTTATGTAAATACCACCGACATTTTTTCTGTGTCCGGTCATATGTAACAAATTCTACATTTGCAATTTATATGTATACATATGTAACCTCTTAGTGGCTTAGTTACCATAGTACATGCTGTGCCTAATTCTCGGTCACACGGCCAAAGATAATAATTACAATTTTCCTATGTAGAATACACTATATGACATAATCAATAATTTATAATTGAACAACATAATTGAAAATTCCTTCTAGATTACCAAATAAACGTGAATAAATACCGTAGATTGTGAATTTTCTTCGAGAGCTGTTATTATTGGATTACAGTTCCAAGATATTTAATAACGCACAGACCGACTGGAGGTAAAAGGTGTGCCTCCAAACAGCCACTTGTATTTACATTATTAATTTGATTTGAGGAGGGCGGAAGAATAATTATTTCTGCGTTTTAATTGAGATATCTCTTCATATCATCTTGCGTAACTTGCAAATGTAATAATACCTAACAATATATATTTAATATGTAAAAAGTAAGTAAATATCGACGTTAAACTCTATTTATTTTTGTATTAGGGACAATATTATTATAAATAGGAACAGGAATAGAAAATATTATGTGAAAAAAGAAATAGGCGCATGTCAAGTATGTAAGATTATTGATGTTTCGTACTAAGTGCGCTCTGCCTACCCCGTAAGAGACTTGGCGTGATAGTGTATTAATAGCATGTACATAAAACGTCTTTGTTCACTTGTAGTTTCAAATGTTTGACTAAATATACATACTCAAAGAAGTCAACGTTGTATGACACGAATAGTAAGTAGGGAGGAGGCGCATAGGCTTAAATGGTCTGGTAGACCCCCACATCCCGGCATCACATTCAATTACACTCCAGCCTAGAACATATCAATGTGACGGGCGCTGTCAAATACAATTTATCCGTTGCCCGCTAGCCCGCTACACAGAGTTGTACTCTGTTTGGGTGCAATAGTTGCAATTTGCTTGTTACCGAAGACATACTTCGCGTGGGAGTGACACACGCCTGTCTCTTGCTACCTCTGCTGTCCCTTCACGGATTACAGGCGTGACGTTACGTTTTTTTTACTGTGTCTGTAGGTCAAGTGATTGCACGTCATATGTATATATAGCTATGTACAGACGTTTATATGTATAAATTGTTTGATGTCTTCTATATTTCGGTAGACCAAAAGTCGATTCTAGACTAAATAAGTTTAATACTGGCTGGTGGGGCGACGCAGGACCACGGGGATATGCATATACCGACGCTATATATGCGGGATGGAGATCGCCCAACACAGCTTCGCGCATCGCCTACGCTCTTCGTAATACATAGTTGGATTCATATACGAGTATATACGTGGAATATCACGTTTGACGATAGCCATTTTAAATAACTAACGAACAAAATTAACCATATTAATAATATGTCGTCACACCAGGTTCATTACGAGGTAAGCAGAGAACAAACAAACATTTCTATCCTTACAGACCTGATGTGCTTCTGCAACATTCATTATTCTCTTCACGCACGTACGTCGTCTGGAGATATCTGACAACATACCCCCATCAGCACTAAGCCAGGTACTGACCTGGCTTATTTTTTCAAGACTCATGATGAAAAATAATCAGTGACAAAATATTAACAAGCTCGAAGATCTGGCCTGTGGTAATTGAATATTTTTGATGTGATCTGTTCAACACGAATCGTTACAAGTCCCTACCTCCCAGAGGAGCCTCCGTTGATATTTTACGAATCATCGAAAGCAATACAAAAATAAATTAATATAATACTCCTCTCAGTGGCCACATCCAAATAAACAACCGAAACATTTGAGGTCTATTTATTTACAAGTAATTCGTTACGGGCTGGGCGGATACTGGCTCTGATGATAAATTGTAAACGGTCATTCGTTTTTCTTATTCTCACCTGAATACCTAAACTTGGTAATTTGAATCATAATCCTACCCCCAGTAGGACCCTTATGCCTATTCCTAGTTTCGGACAGAACACCAGTTTAGACAAGCGTAGAGATTTTTTGAGCCTTCGTGATCTAAACATAGAGCACAAATCTTGTTTATGGATATTTGAGTGACATTGCCGATTGACAGCTGATCTTCGTTTCGTAATTCAACAGAGTTTTTTTTTACAGAGTTAAAATTTTTATTGATTAATTTTCAAATGATTCCGTCATTGTTTGTAGTGTTTTATCAAATTTACAAATTGTATTAATCAGATGAACGATAAATAAAGACAAAATTTATGTAGTTAAGTATAACGGCCATTGATTAGTAGGGAAAATAAACGCTAAATTGCACTCATTTACTGGGTCGCGACGATCAATCATGGCGGCCAAGTCATCAGGCAGTTCAAATGTCAAACGAACCTAGGGTGGCGATGAAAAAGAAGAAAAAATTTTGTTGCCATTATGAAAAAAATGACTGCGACTTTATTTCCATTGTCGATTGTCGATTTAGGATTATTAACTGACTTGCATTATTTTTTGTGTTCTAATATTGATAGATTGGTTTTTTTCGAGTAGGTGTCTTTTGATATTGTTACGCGTGTGCGTTGCCACCGAAGTGCCGATTATAATGTTGGTGAGAATTGAACCAAAACATCGCAAAATAACAGTCATCGGTGTCTGAACACACTGAGTGAAACGTACTCGTATTGTCTGAATGTTACACCGAGCGATGTTGATTGAACCGATTCGTTTGAGGCTATTGAGTCTTTTTGTTCCATAAAATAAATTACTTTTAGCAATAAGATGTCTTCATCGGCCATCGCGATTGGTTATTAGTTGTTAAAGCTTTACAAAAAACGTTACAAAAAACATGTTCATGTTTATATTATTATTAATTTATTTCTTTATTTAAAAAGAAAAATTATTAGACAAAAAAAAATATCTATAAGACTGCAAAATGTGTTTCCTCCGGTCTGATGCTCTTGAGTATTTAGAGGAGATTTAGCAAATAGATATAATTAGTTCAATGTCCCGTGTGTATAATTTATTTTCTCCGATAAAGGTTAATGTAATGAATTTTTATCTTCACGCCCGTATTCCCCGAAAGGGTAGACAGAAGAGTGTAGTATACTCCAAGATCCACCTGTCAAATTCCACGTCCTATCATGCAATGGGGGGTGAGACCATTGCCATATATTGAACGCAATTGCTAGTAATAAAATTGTAATAAATGTAAATATTTTAATAAACAAGATATGATTAATTCTCAATACTCGTACGTACCTAATTCATATCCTCTATAGTTCTCTACGTATGTACATCCAATTTAATTTGATGAAATTGACTTGGTTTTATGATTTCGTTTGCGTGATCTTGCCCAGTAATAATCGAATGAATACGTCCATTGGGATAGGGGAATTCTATATCGTAATAACTCAATATTAATAGATCCAATTTAGGCGTACGTTTTATATTTTCGACGAAACCAATGTATTTGTAATAATGAATTTGAATGCGAATCGCGATAAAGTATGCGAACGGCCGAGGTTATGAATTATGTTACGAGTTTTATATCATTGGAACAATAATAATCAATAATACGAATTGAGAGTACGGAGCGTAGAAATGCAATGCTGCGAATGCAAGCACGATTCGCATCGCGTGCACGCGCACAATATCATCGGAGTCAAACCGTTCCACGCTACCCCATATTTTAACAACTGTCCTAATACATCTTGCAATGTTGTTTTTAAATGTTTTTTGCCACATTATTGTTTGTACTTTTTGGAATGTTTACTTTTAATTTTTGTAGATGGATTTTGTTACGTTGCAATCCATATTGTTACAGATTATTTCAAACTGTTGACGGCAGTTAGAGTTCCGAACAATGTTTTGAGGTGTTTTCATTTTTTATTTATTCTGTTTTATTTTTTCATTATATGGTTATGTATCATTTTATGTGCATGTAAATTTATCTGTGTCGAAAGCTATGCTAAAAAGACAAAATTTTTTGAAATTTAAAGTTTTCAACGAATTGGACGGATTTTTTTCTTCATTTCAGGTGCCTGTCAATGAAAGCGCCAGACAGGTATGTCGCTAGTCGCACGCGCGTTCTGTTCGTTCGGCCGGATTCGGTTACGTTCGGAAACGTTCGGGCGGGCCCGGCCGTGGGCCGCTAGGCACGGGCCAAAGGGGTAGCTTGGAAGACCACACGACACACCCGCGACGCAGGACTTAGCACAGTATTATTTTCCATCAAAATTGCTTTTTAATGTGTGTTATTTTTGATTGTTTTATGAATTTTTTTTGGCAAGTTCCATTTATAGTTCACTAAGGTATGCCATTATTCACCTATGATTGGAACTAGAGTGTAATCGATCCCATTTGTTCACTTTCCTTTCTTTATTTGATTGCTTGATTGGTCAGTTGAGTCTTCTTAATTCCAAGTGCACATGTCTGTCTCGGTGGTGTGATTTTTGTTTATGTATTTGTAAATGGAATTACTGTGGGTGATATATTAGTTGTCGTAATTTTGCTTCCAGGTTACACCCTCTTTAAATTTTGCTTAAAATGAAATTTCTCAGTTAATCACAGATAAATTTACAAATATTATCCATTTAATAAAAATATATATACATATATGTGTTATGCATTTTTACGTTCATTTTTGTAAGCATGATTGTGTGTTTTTATTTTTAAGTATATAGTCTGTTTGTTCAATGTTGCGTCGCTTGGTAAGTGTTTTATAATATTTACTGCGTACCGCACGGTAGAAGCCGTTTGAATATCCGTGCTCTACGATCGCCAACCCGCATGCTGAGCATGGGGCTTATGGGCAAAACCCTCTCAGGGGAGGACTATGCCCAGCGATGGACTTAGGCAGATGACGACGTACCGCACGGCCGTCAATTGTGCGAATATTATTATTAATATCGAAGCAACATTTAAAGCTTTCTCACGCATGGCCATTAACGATAACCCAAAATGATCCCGTGACAAATTCGTGATCATCGTCATCAAATCGTAAAGGATTTAACGCCTCCGTTGGCACGCTTCTTTGTTGGCCTCATAAAGCCGGCCATTAACGTGTTTGATAAAACGTCAGTCGTACAAAAAGAGACGGCGAAGCTACTGTGGACTCCCCACTGAGAGATCTCATTGAAGAATGATGCCGTGCTGTGGTTGTACATGATGAACACAAAAGTTTTTTTTTGGGTGAAATCGCAGCATATTGAGTGGCCTTGTTTGACCGGGAACAATGTTTCGATGGTGTTGTAGGTAGCCGTACGCAATTGTTGCAAATATTACACGTTTATTGGATGCGTTCATACAATACCATAACATTTGGCTTCACGTTATTGAAAATCTTAAATACAAAAATATTATAATTGAACGACTGTTCAGTGCAGTCATTAGATTATTGATATACAAATCATATTTAGGCCAAATTCCTAAAGTCAGATTGATAGACGGTATAATCCTTTAAAACGCCGGCATCCAAAGCGTTTAGAGATATATTATTATCTAAGTAAATACGAATCTCATTCATGTGTATCAAAGCTTATAATAAAACCTCATCTAAAATATTTGTAAAATAAATTGAGAATATTATAAAGCAGTTTCGTGTGTCGTTTATTTTCTTATAAAACTAAATGAAGGATTTCACTAAGAATAAAATGAACTCACTGTGTTCAACATTAATATCCACCTAGATATATCTATACAATGAGCAAGATAAATTTATTCAGTAAAGTAAACGAGGTCCCAACAAAGGAGTGAGTGAAATTGTAACACCTTTAAACTAACAAAGGTTTAATACAAATAAACAGTAAATCGTTAACTCTTTGACCGTCCGCGGGTAATTTTCACTCGGAAAAGGGAATGGAAATGATTTCCTAAAGGGTGCCGACACCCCCGAACCTGTGGTTTCGACGCTGGTATTATTTTTAAATCCGCTTACATACGAATAATAGAATTCAGTTGAAAACAGTATCTATAATTTTTTTAATCTTACATCAATTTTTTTTCTAATATCTTAATATACTAATACTAAACTTATGTATAAATATTGTTTCATAATATTTTGATTGCTTATTGGAAGTAATAAGATCCAAACTGCGATCGGGTTTTCATAACAAATTATTTTAATAAATATTACATGATTTTGCATGTGAAATGATTAGTTCCGTTAATCAACAAGGTGACTACACAATTAAACGATGACACTTCATTTAAAATAACATAAAAATATAGTACTGATGTTGCGTTCGATGTAATGTCGAACGCTTTAATAATTTCCTCCCTGTTCGAATGGGGAGTGTAAAGAGAGAAATCGCTGAAGGTGTCCAGCCTTTTGCTTCACTGCCACAATCCCTCTGATCTCTGTAATATCTAGTTACATGTAAAAGTTTGCTACAGAAATATATTTAGAACACATTTCATACTTAATACGAATAAAGTTTCATACTTATGTATGAACAATTCTGAATAATAGGTCATATCTGCATTCGTTATAAAACTCTTTACATATTACGAGGACACACGTTAAACAGTCGTACGTAAAGAGAAATCTTCGTGTCACTTGTTATGAATATTATGCGCATAGAGGATTGTAATATTTTGCATAATTAATGGTATACGTAGGTATATACATACGGGGTCCACAAGCCTAAAACTTCATGTAACGTGACGAACAAATCAAATAAATAAATTGTTTACGTTTACTTTTAACGTCATATGCATAATAATCTGTGGTGAAAACCAAATGAGAGATTCATAAAAGTGCAATGCCCTTTGATATTAGACTTCAGTAGACTTCTAATGCTCGAATTGAGAATTTAATGAATTACTGTCGAAATTCGGCCAATGTTGTTCCCTAGTAATATATTATAAATAACAGGCTTGTATAAATATTTAGTACACTGTGCCAAATAGAAAGTAGAATGTAACTACAAAATGCAGTTTAAATACAATCTAATCCAAAACTATCAGCTACAAGCTGCAGCTACAGAAAGAAACCAAATGTAACACACTTAACGACATATATGTATGTAGATACCACTAAGAAATCCCGAGTTGGTGTCAATCTTATAAAAATTCCACTCAAATAGCAAACGATAAATCGGAAAGCGAGAATAAGATGATTTTGGCAAACATAGTGGAAGCCTATGTCGTGTCCGAGTGCGTTAAGTGAGGGGTGCTGCCAATTTAGACACGAATGGTCGGTGCGTTGGTCTGGCCAGTAACCGCACTCACCCAGATGCGCGCGGAGGCGTGATGAGAAACGGAACGTGAACTTTCCCTCTCATCACGATGCCCCAACAACGTTATGTAATCCGGACCAGCCCTGTTGCACCCCCGTCCAAGCGGCGACTAGTGCATGACAGATTGCAGAGGCCACTGAATATTTGTAGAATGTACGTACGAGAATAAGTATATAATATCAGTAACAGTTCCGTCGTTGAAAGGATGTTATCAAAAGTGATCCACTAATAACTAAGATTCCCAACGACATGTTATAAAAACAAGATAGAATGTACTTTTTATTTAAACAATTGGATTTATCACGAATATTAATAAAACGGTTTTTTCTATAATTCAATTATTTATACCGCGATTACGTATATGGAACTTGCATCAGTTGTGATTTTTTTTGTATTGTAGACGATAGTCACTGCGGTAGAATTCTTAAAGAGCAAATACTTACGAGTTAATATGAAAACTGTCAGAACGAGTTGTACAGGTAATCATATGATTTGCCCGAACTTTGTAGAGGTTTAGATATTTTATTAAATTTTCTGTACATTATGTTAATTTTTTTTTCTGATAACTGTATAATATAAAAAAATATGATAAAGGAACTGAACTGACTATGTAGTTTCCTTTACCATTCAATATTGTAGCAGCTCTTGTACGTAACAATTTTCTCAATAATTTCTTTGCCCCTATTCGAATACAAATTAGTTACAAGAAATTTTATTATAAAGTACTGTTACGCTTATGGATACAGTAACAGTTTTTATAAATTGCTATCATAAATATACAATACAGCACAAGCAGGAGCTCAGATGTAGCTCTCTCGCATTTGTATCAGCGTCGATTCAGTCAATACGAGTACATATTTCAAAGCGTCTAAGACAAATGAATCTATAAAATTAATTGGACAAGTAATCGAAAACTCAGAAAGAATTTCTTCATCTCTGCTGTGGGGGAACAGGAAACAGATGAGGGGCGGACATTGAATAATTCGATTTCCTTATTTGCACCAATCAATATATTTAAGGGAATCCGATACCGTGGCCAGACGTGGGATATTGCGGCTTCGCCTTTTAACATTTTGAATTGTTTTTAAAAGCCTTCAATATATAGAAATTTATTCTACATACATGTATCACAAGTAAATGGACAAGATAAACCGTAATTATACAAGTAACTCAATAAAACTTGATATGTTTGTGATATAATTTTTCCGAAATCACAAAAGACTGTTTCATTATCAATTTTACACTTATATCCATTAACATGGAACTGCAGTAAGTTATCAATAACAGGCATTAGTTTACCAAATGGCGGTTGCTAGGATTAGGGAAATTCGAAATGGTATGTAAACTCAGGTGCAACGGCGTAATAACTAACTTTTAAAGGATCCCCAAACAGTTAAAGGGTTTGAGTAGCGAACGGGCGCGCGGCGGTCGCAGACGGCATATTACTAGATATAATTGCATTTGCTACCGACCTCACTGATGTTTCCTCCAGCGATGCTACGGATCTTATAGACAATTGAGTTACCGACATAAACCACCCTCTGGAA
This sequence comes from Mimoniades ocyalus, assembly GCA_018245615.1. NCBI lineage: Eukaryota > Metazoa > Arthropoda > Insecta > Lepidoptera > Hesperiidae > Mimoniades > Mimoniades ocyalus. Next base: position 971 of record DWDV01000452.1, on the reverse strand, counting down.
TAAGTTGCCACTGATGAGAATATTCGCAACTTGATTGACTTCTTTAACTACTTCAAAAGCTGTCGTTGACTCGTCCTAATACATTTCCTCGTCTCGAGAATCGTGCAAGGAATGTTGTTTAACTTTGAACTCAATAAACCTACCTACCACTGTATCTGATTAATTAGGAAAAAATATTTCGCTAAAAATAAGCTTATATTAAATTTTGTCAGTAATTCGGTCGGGTACTTATTTAATTCCGGATATAAAATTTCTGTGATTGAGCCCCGGCGGGAGGAGTTGAGGGGCGTGAATTCCAACAAAATTAGCACCAGGGGTCGAAATAAAAAAAGCGAAGGAAAAATTTAATGAACAGGAAAATGCTCCTTTTTGCAGCTATTCCATCTATTTATCTACATCGGGATGCCCATTACCTTGCTAAGAGAAAAGTTTACATTTTTAATTTAATGATTCCACTTTGTGGAAGTTGGGCGGGTTTCGGCGAGATCTTAATTTGGGGATTTCTGAGGCGTCTCGTTTTGTAAATATTATTCCTTTAATAAGACCTCATGTCGAGGGGGTGGCTGCTGAAGTCCGTGATTACGACTTTCCTTGTGAGTTTCATTTTGGACCTCATCATGTTGATTGGCGCTAATGAAATTTTTCTTACTCTATGCCATTTTCTTGTTTCTGACAGACTAATTTTCTGAAGGCCCAAGACATTGCGCGTTACGTCATCAACACACCCTGTAAACATTACCATTGGAGGCAATTTCACGACAGCTGAGCCGGTGTTTCTGTCGTCTTCATTAATTTTTTTTTCCACTTTTGTTAATGCAATTTCTTATTTTATCTCTTTGACGAAGCTGAAGTGCGTGGTCCCATCTGTAACCAAATTTCTAAATCGTCGAGTCCCAGCTGCGTCTGTATGGGCGATGACGTTTCGCTTTTAGCGGCTGTTTTAAAATTGAATATTTGATGCCGCATTCCCT
>DWDV01000451.1:0-16753 GCA_018245615.1 Mimoniades ocyalus | reverse complement strand
GTAACTGTTGAAACGTGGGAGTGTTCTACATTCCTCTGCCTACCTCTTCGGGGATTACAGGCGTGATGTTACTTTTTAGTTCTGCTAAAACATTGCTATCCGCGTCGTCTGCATTCACTTCCTTTGCAATAAATGTAGATTGTACTTTGTAATCCTATTTATATTGGAATCTCAAATAAAAAATTCATTTCCAAATTACGAGATAGCCTCATAAGCTTTTATATTTTATTTGCTTAGATTTTATTGATTTCCTACTTTATTTAGCCATATCTTTTAAATTTTTTTAATAAGCTATATACCTGTCACTGCATTATCTGATGATGCCCTGGACACATATATTTTTGCCATTTGATTTTCTTCCCACGCAAATACATAGAATGCACATGTCACATTTGAAAAAATCTTCTCTAGCTTTAATACCTACATAAAAGGCTTGTGTGAGTGTCCCTACACCTGCTTACCTGTGCTATGCATAAAAAAAATATTTTTTTTGTGCTCATAAATTTTGTATAGTATCCTGAAAAAAATTGTAGCTAAACGAGCGTTTAAAGGCAAAATGCCAGCTATTTAAAGTTGACAGCTCTCGTGTATACGCTGTCAGGCGTAAAGCTTTACTTCCGCTTTGCTGGGCAAAGGCCTACTCTGATGAAACAGCTTATATCCGTCGCGTTTAAATTTAACTTCAATGTTACTGTAACTTATAGTATATTTATTATTTTCTTATAGCAACACTCTTTCACTAAAATCACTAGTTATTTTCGCCTTTTGAACTTATTATTCTGAATAAATTATGCTTATTTTTTTATAATTACTTTTTAAACTTTTCCAGAATTCCTGCTAGTATTTAGATCTACCTGTACTAGGTAATCTGCAGATTATAAGTTACTTTTATAAAGCTAAGCACACACTGTACTCAACCTGTTAGAAAATGTTGAATGTGGTCCCTGCACAATTAAATAAGCGTAACATTACGCCTTTAATTCCCGAAGAGGTAGGCAGAGGATTATAGTAGACTACCACGTTTCACCAGTTACGTTTACGATCCACTATGTGGTGTGCCCCCGGGTACAAATCCAGACTTAGAGCCACTAATAGTAAATTTACATATGTTAGAAAAATCAAATAGTAGCCTACTCGGGATTTGAATCCAGGACCTATCGATCAGCAGTCGCACTTGTAACCACCCACCCAACGAGGCAGTCAACACAACTCACACTTAAATCTTATTTCAAATAAATCGGACGTTCCAAACGAGCACCGATTTCGATATCCCTTCTTCTGGAAACTTCTTTATAATTGGAAAACGTGTATCATCTCCTGTTGTATTGTACATATCAACGTGGTAATGTATATCGGACATGAAACGCTGCCGCGTCGCAGCAACAGCGTCAGCGGTAGTGACTAAAATTGTGAAAAAATACAGTGAATAAAAACACCAAATAAACTCGTTACGTACAATCTCGCACGTTTTCCCCGACCTTGGCAATGAGCACGAATGCATCGAACTTGAAGTATCGCGGCGATGTGCCAAGCCCCTCGTACAATGCAGATATACGATATGTACATGACGATGTGTTGCGTTTTTATGCAATCACCACCCTTATTACCGAAATGATTGATCCCATTATCACGTAAACATTGATTTTAACACACAACATTATTGTAATTGATGTATTTGATGTAAGTATATCTAATATCTATAGTTTTTTGATTCAGAGCGTAAGGTCGATAGTTGATTATATTAGTGACTTAGGTTCGTATGAGATGTAGTAATGTTTAGGCGTAATTCGATCTGGTGTAAAAGATTACCAAGAGCTAATACAACCTAATGGTGACGAGTACATTTATGGAGTTCAGTTGGTATTTGTAATTGGAAACCATCAACAAGAATAGATTTGTCCATAATTTTTTCTAAGGCCTGTGGTCTGCCAACGGGCACTTGATCAGCGTGATACATTGTGACCTTAACACTTCTAATTTTTTAAGAAGACTCAAATCCAATCCAATAATGGTGCGACGATCAGAACTGAAGATGATGGTCAGTCGGAATTATCTTAATACTTATTATATTTTGCTATTTCGTGACAATATACATAGCATGGGCTAAGTCCTTCATATGATTCTTGTCTAATTTCAAGAGTAATCCTTCCGTAGCCACAGCGCGTTTTCAACAAGTATCAATAATCCCACAATTTAACGGAATTTGTTGCTATTGCCTTTATAAATTTTACCATCATCAGAATTAAACCGTTTTCATTCATGAGCCCGATCTTTAGCCCTTGGTTTCCGACCATAACCAGTCTTTAATATCAAAGACCGCCAATGGTTATAAAAAGTGCTACCATAAAGTGTCTTAGTTAATTCCATAAAAAAGTTGGCGCCACAGTAAACTAAACTGTAAACTTATTTCCTTAAAACAATTGTTTAATTATCCTTCATATTAATATTTCTTCTGTTTTCAAAGAAATCGAGTTATGACAATTATGAGTCGGTTTTTAAATAAAAAAATTATGTTTTATTTTAATGTCCGAGATATGATTCGAGTTGAAGGTTTAATTTACTTTATTGCCAACGTTCATTTTCATCGCTTCTTTTTTCTGTCTGTTATCTTAAATTTTTGCGTTGTTCGAATTTCGAAGAACACCTTCATAAAACTTTGATTTATCGATGTAAATCTTCACATAATATTATTTTGGTGCATTATATTCAAACTTTGACTTCAGGAACAGTTACTGTTATGCAAACATTATAAATAAAGTATAAATTTAAAAATGCAACGAACTTTAGATAAAGTATTCGTAAACATTTGTTTAAATACATTTTTCGAATTGTATAAAAAAGAACGCTAGGAATGCGAAAGATAATTCTCTAATTGCTTTTGTAAAAAGAAATTCGATAAATTCCTGTTACCTCCATAAATATGTTCTACATAATTAAGTGCGTAAAGAAATAAATAGTACAATATGTATAATATAATAAATATGTTTATGATTCTCACCCCGAACGTGATACCTGTTCCACACGATCAGATCTAAATCTCGGCGTCGCGTTACAAATACCCCACATAACACTTGAGCGACCGCTATGGGCTGTAAGTGATTCTTTCCCCAATAATAAATTCGGCACGGGTCGTTTCGAGACACATAAATTAAAAAGTTGTAAAACGAAACGGCACGTGCAGGCGACGCACGCGCGCGTTCCCATTGTAAAGCGGCATTTTTGACTGACACCAAAAAGTATCCATTATTACACTATATTTTTATAGCCCGCAAAAATAGCATCGATAAAAAGTGTATCAACAATTATCTGAAAGAAGGTCAAGATTACGTTAAATAACTTTTACATGTCACATACATAGATAAGATTCATTTAATATCTAAAACACATTTATTATTTAGTTACAGTCTATTTTTACCTGTTTAAAAATTATTGAATTGGTCACTCATTAATTAATGGAAAATTAAATATTTGATCTACGAGCTCCCTAGGTCACGCTGTTTTACAGGCTTGATAAAACGTGTTAAAAACATTATATGTTCACAAGTTAATATATTTCTTTAGATAGTTAGGTGGACAATTCAATTATCTTTATATTACAATATTAAACGATGAGGTAAATATTTAATGCGTTATTAAAATAGATTGCCGCGAAGATGGCAAATTGAGGTTCACCTCAATTACCCAGAAGTAAATTATCTTAGATGTCAAATTGTCTTGTTTCTTACTGACTCTATGTAATAGTTATGCAATGTAATAATAATTACTTGGTACATTGTGTGAACATCTTAACTATTAAGACCTATGTAAGATACTAACGTCCTAAAGTAACATCACAAGTGTAATTGGTGAAACGTGGGAGTGTTCTACATTCCTCTGCCTACCTCTTCAGGGCAGTCAAGTATAAAATATATGTTTTTATTTAATTTCTATTAGAGTTCGAACTAATTATAACATGGTTCGTTAGTAAGCTGACAATGGACACGTGCGGTCGTCGTCCTAAAATACCGTGAGTGTTTCACAAGCGTATTTACACGCTCCGAACACAAACTTCATGGAGTTTTCCGACACATGCGACCGCGTGTTACGTAAATCGGCGCACACTACATCTAATGTGTACCAATTAGTGCTGGCTGTCGGATTTATTCGGCTGAGATCGTTTGCAGGTATTCGAAACCCGCGCGCGTGTATGAGGAGTGATACATGTACAAAAAGCTCTTCAGGTCTGAAAAGGTGGAGATATTTGGTGCTTAGTGTTTTCTGGTTACCACTTGATGCTCTGGGAACATACAAACTTTTATAGTTTTTATCACAAATTTGAGTACTGGCGAACTTTGACTAGATTTTATTTATAACCGTGTAATTTCTGTGTGACTGTTTAGTTGGTCAAGTGGTTGAAAGCGCGACTGCTGATCTAGAGTTCTTGGGTTGAAATTCCAGGTCAGATGCTATTAGATATTTCTAACTTAGATTTTTTAGTATAAATTTCTAGCAGTCCATCTCCATATAGCCGTAGGGCATCCTACGCTACGTTTGCCAAGGCGTGGTCTCACTCCAGAACACGTCTACTCCAGCGGTTATCAGTCCTGCGACAGATGTGACCAGCCCACTGCCACCGCACCTTGCTGATCCGTTGGGCTATGTCGATAACCTTGTTTCTCTGTCGGATCACCTCGTTTCGGATTCGATCCTTCAGAGCGACGCCGAGCATAGCCCTCTCCATAGCTCACTGAGCGACTTTAAATTGGTGGACCAGTCGCATCGTGAGTGTCCACGTCTCGGCTCCGTATGTTACGACAGGTAGGACGCACTCATTGAAGATTTTTGTTTTCAGGCTTAGCGGTATTTGTGACGATCCCCCAATTTCCATAGTGGAACCTAAACATAACTGGTGAAACGTGAATGTATACTACACAGATTATTCTCCTCTGTCTGCCTCTTCCGGGATTACAGGAGTGATGTTACGTTCCAATGTCGGATACAGCAAAGAACATTTAGGAAAACTCCAAAAAAAGTGTATTGTAATCATGAAACGCACATATTATTTGTAACGAAAGAAATATAAACTAGTATTTGAATCCACAATCCTCGGGGTGAGCGGCTGAATTCTAAACCACTAAGCCATAAACCGTACGTTTGATTACAAGCACAACCGCTCAGTTTAAACACAGAAGAATAATGACGTAACAACGCTCCAATTAAATACAATATCGACAAACAATCAACATGTTACTGCGCAAAAATAATTATCTCAACATAAATAATGAGCTTGAGTAAGATATAACGTGTTAATCAATAACATCCGAAACATCACGCCACTCGACGCTGTGTGTGAACAGAGAGACGACATTGATTTATCGCCGGCCGAGTCCAATGCACGACGCAGATTGCAATCAAGGTCGCAATAAACGTTATGATGTTATGCATAAATTGTATATAAACGCATTCTTGTGTCCGACACGGGCCACGAGATGTTGGAGAGTCAGGTTCGATCCACTATATACTGGTGAATATACAAAGATTCAAGACTATATCATGTCAATAATGAATTGTTCTAAAGCGACGTGCGTGTGAGGAGACAAAAGTCCGAGGTACAACAGATTCTGTAAGGAAATACCTAGATGTATGGCACTGGATGTTCTCTGCATATCCCGTTAGGAACCTGCCGTGATAGCGTGATAAAAATAAACAATTAGTGTAATCTTCACAAAAGTATACCAAACATTATGGTACACGGTTATAAAAAAAAATGTAACGTCACTCCTGTAACCCCGAAGAGGTAGGCAGAGGAGTGCAGTACACTCTTACGTGTCAACAGTTATAATAACTTTATGACAAAGTAGACTACCTTCTAGGTCTTTTGAATTCCACACAGTAATATAATTTTTGGCTGCAAGGTCTCGCAGTTCTAAAAATAAGGCAAAATTCTCACGAGACACGTCATGCACGACCACGGTGGCGTCGTTTTCTGCATATAGAGTGTTCACAAACATGAATGAGTTGTCAATGTATAGGACAGTAACGGTAAATGCACGCGCGTCGCATATTATATGATGATTTTATCTCGATATTCCGTGCTTCCAGTGTTTTTGACCGCTCGTGAACATGTCCCAAGACATTGTTATTACATTTTCAAACCACTGGGCTTAAACAAATTACGTTTTCGTAAGCGTTAACGACAATCGCTAACTTTAAAATGTCCATGCATTTTACTATGATATAAGCTGCGGAAAAAAATGGTTCATCACGCATCTAGTTCGCTTATGACATTACGAAAATTTTGAAATTAGAGTTTGGCGTTAACGTATTTTGTCTAAGCCCTGTCTGTTACAGGGTCGACGATAAAAAAATTGTTTTTGACTTGTAATCTTAAACAACACGAAAGACCCACTAGCTAGTTGAATCGTTGCGTTGTCGAACTATGGACGTGCTAAAATTATGTACCTTTGATGATGAATTATGATTTATAATGTAAAATTAAACCAACCGACAGATATCCATTAACGGGCTGTTAATGTGAAAAAGCGATCACATTCAAGCTACTAAAAAAATAAAAAGTTGCACTCGCCAATAGATCTATCCTTAAAGGATTATGATTTTGTTGTTACCTACTTTAAAATCTAGAAAATATTTCAATATTGTGTAACACTTTAATATAATAGGAGATATGAAATAAGATTTCAAACTAAGACTAAAGGGAATGAATTAAAATTTACATAGTTTCTAGATATATCCGGGTTGGGTTCACTCTCAACAAAATTTAGTTCAATACGACATAATTGAGTATATCCTTGGGTCAAGACGTAGTTGGCGAAATTACGAAACTGTCTAGATGCTCTATTTAAATAAAACTATAGGTTCCTGCCACCTATTAAAGTGAGTATAGTTGAGCGTTACTAATAGCTGTGCTAGAGAGGAGACAGGAATTGAACAACGGAATAATACGAATTATAATATGAGTGGAATAATATAAAATATGAATGGTGATTATTATGGTTACGATGATGATGTGAGTTGCAAATTAAATACTTTCTCAAGTAATCATTATAAGAAAGGAATAATTGTAAGGCATATTATATTCCATAAAAATAGGGTGATTAATGAACCAATTTTGTCTGAGTAATAATTTAATTCCAATTAGAGCTCCAAGTGCTGTTTATGTCACATAATTCATTATTATATTTAAGAAGACTCGTCACTTAGTACAGTATTAATGAAGTAGTTAATGAAGACCGAAAAAGTTAATTTAATTTGTAGTTTCAAATTTCAATTTCATGTATAACAACGCAGAATCTGAATGAAAATTCTAGTCCTTTCAATACGTCATTGGGTCAAGTGTACAATAAATCTTAATCACAGAGGTCAGGGGCATCGCGGTACAGATAAAAAAACGAAAACTCTTAAGAGATCAGTCGGAACGTTTTATTTATCATCTGTGATTTATTGTTCTTAGATTAATTGTTTTTATCGAGATGCCCCGGGTTCAAGCGGGGATATAATCTAATTGCGTTATTATTGACGTCGTAAGTTAAGATTAATAGCTTTGGCAGAGTTGATCGTGTGTGTGGTACGTCTTAGGAGTATTTATCTTGAGCTGGCAGATAGATTTGTTTCCTAATGATGCATTGATATTGCGTGTTTTACCACGTGTATAACTGTGATGATTGCGTAAAGGCAACGCACCTTTGACTTTACACGAGTTATGTTTAAATATCAGTTGCAGTTCAGGTCAGGGGTATGTTGTCAGCAGATGTGCACGCATTAGAATTCTCTATAACATTACCTAAGTTTAGTGAAATATTCAAATTCGCTCTTAAACTGTGTAAATAGATTAAACAACAATAAATTACCTTAAATGTTATGTATGTATATGTGTCAGTACGGTGGTCAGCGGTCAAAAGATGAAAGGAATAATAATGGTAATTGTAATATTAATATATGTATGTGAAAAAATAACATTACACCTGTTATTCGCGAAGAGGTAGACAAAGAAGTGTAGTACACTCCCGCGTTTCACCAATTACCTTGTAGGTACGTCCCATCATAAAATATGTGCTAAGCCTATTGCCATAGACTGGGCACAATTGCAGACCCCGAGACACTATTGGGGATTTCAACTTTAAAAGAACGCGATAGCACACAAACTGGGAATCAAATCCAGAACCTGTAGATCAGCAGTTTCGCTTGCAATCACTCGGACTAACGGGGCAGTCGACTTAATAACAGTTAAGTATGAATAATAAAAGGCAAACATGATTATAATTTTTGTCTCGACAAGAAATTAAGGCTCTCATTCGTCAATCATCAGACTATTCACTGTTTCTATATATACTACAATATCAAGCATACGACAGCTTTCTTGTTTTGTTTACCTCAGCTTTTTTTTAAATAGAATGTGTGTAAAAACGTTTAATACCGTGTTTCCAGAATATTCAGGATCAATTTTTTGTACATAGATTAATTAAAAGAGAATCATACTGTAGTAGCTGATAAAATTGACGTTTGCTACAAAACTGGTGTAAATCATTAAATATCGACATCATATAAGTGTTAACCCCTGTCATTCTTATGGGTGTGTCGTGTACCGTGTCCCAGTGGAACGACAAAAAGGTTCACCACCATTGAAGAAATCTCAAGTTCACCATTTAATAAATCTCAAAGAATCGTATTATAAGCAATATTGCTAAACTTGACGACCATATATACGGGTGACCGTGACTGACTCATCGGCACAGTCCCAAGCGCGCCCAGACACTCGACACCAGCGCGTCCAGCTACATCGTGCGCCAGCCAGCGGATTTTAGAAATTTGATACATCAGAGAAAGGGTCGAGGTTTTTGTTTGCGTAATCCCTTCAGTCAAGTTCAATTAACACACGGAGGTATTAGCATGTTTAGTTATTTCTAAGTCATCTGTAGCTTTTACATTTTTGAAGAAAATATAACTATTATATAAGATACAATACAATTATTATATCGACAAGTTAAGTAACTTACAGGATAGACAGACAGCATCGTGTTCCGAATGTCTCTATTCATATAGAGTTTCCGTGCTTTAATTACGTTCATTTATTTTCAATTAATTTAATATGTATTTTTTAATAATAAAGATAATTGTGAAACTACAATTTTGTATGTATGAGAATGTTTATAGCGTATCACGTAACATCACACCTGTGATCCTCGAAGAGGTAGGCAGAGGAGAGTTGTAGTTTCACATGTTTTATAGATTACGATTACGTCCCATTATGGAACAGGTGATGAGTCTATTCAGATACGCCGGGGTCAAACCCAGACTCCGAGCCTCTACTAGGATGTCTAAGTTAGAAAAATCACAATAGTGCCGGTCCTGGGATTTGGTCCCCGGACCTCTCGATCGGCAGTCGCGCTGCAACCAACACGACCAACGAGGCAGTCAAATGTTTATAGCGCTCGTAATATAAAGATCATTTTGAAACTGTACGTAGACACTCCGTGGAGCGTGTGTTACGGTTAGCTCATCTCTTATATATGTCTTATCTTTCAACGTTACCAATACTTCAGCTGCCCGTCGGTTAATTAAGGTGGCATATTGTTCCAACGCTATCGCCCAGTTCCATGCGGCAAATATTTGTCTAGTCGAAACTAATGAGAGTAGGCCGAACAAATATTGTGTCGTTAGTTAGTTGACGTTATTTTGAATTTCTCAAGTTACCTCGACTGATTAGTGACATAGTGACATATCATGGTGTACTATTATAAAATAAACGTTTGCTTATGCGCTTAGATCTTAAAAGTGATGTGAAGGATTGTGGTGCAGTTTCCGCGATTAGATAGAACGATTTTTAAGGAACGTTAGATACATAAATAATTAATGTATCTTTAATTTGTTTATGTGTAACAAATATAACATAATATTACGCTTGTATTTCCTCAAATTGGTAAGCAGAGGAGTGTAGTACACTTCCACGTTTCATCAGTTACGTTATGCGTAATAAAATAATATAATAAGGGGTGAACTTATCCAAACTCCAACTTACTCCCAGGAATTTCAAATTATCAAAATCCAATAATGCCCGACCCAGTTACTTGTAACAATAAATGTGTATTACGTTACCAAAATATGATATAAACTCAAAATTTATACCTTACAGTATGAAAGTGTATTTACTGAAAAAGCGACTGGCTGAAAGCCGTCACTCAGCGACGAGGTTCGCTTGCACTTGGTTTTCAGTATTTCAGGCGTAGGTACAACGATTTTTTTTTATTTCAATGCGCATTGCAGCTTTCATCTGAATTTCTAGTTTTTTTTGTTTCGTTTCCACATATTGCCTGAGTTTTTGTGCTAGAATTGCTTGACTGTTAATAAAATTTTATCTTTTTGAACATTCAATAACAATGCATTTGTACACATTTATATAACGACTGGCTCACTAAATTTGCAGAATATTTTATATAGACCAACCCTAGAAGACCTTTAATTATTCCTTCTGCTCAATTGACATCATCCGTGCGTGCTTAAGTGGTTTTTGGGATGACTTTTGAAGATAGTTGTTTATCAAAAAGTGTTGACACTAAACATAAAGCCAGCTAAAAAGGTATATTTCGCGAAAATACCAAGCAGCCGTCCACCAACAAAAATAAACAAGAACGTGTAAAATACGGAATGAACTTCCGTCTGAGGTATGACGGCAATACGTTGGCAACTCTGATGTTGCACGTGTCAAAAGCGATTGCGACCACTTACAATGTCTGTTTGCCAGGTAACTTTCTCAAAATGGTCAAGTATTGAAAACCATAAAACCAGCACTTGGCGAGCCCAGCACGCTGCGACCTTAACCCTTCTCATTCTGATCGGGGGCCCTTGTCCAGCAGTCGAACGATCAAAGACTTAATGATAATTATGGAAGTAAAAGAATGCAGCTGCTCCATGATATTTAATTATGCTTATTTCCGACTACATAAAAGCAGCATGGCTTCCATAAAGAAAAGCTGTTAAATCGTAATAATTTTTTTGCAGTTCCTTTATGCGCTACCAGCATTCCGCGTTTGATGGTTGTCGAGATAATTATACCCCCATGGAATGTTCCGTGATCTAATACTGAGTGAAAAAATTTAACATAGCTGCATAGTTCTGTGGGTCCCAATTGTGTTTGTTTAACTAAGACTTGAAGGTCAAGGGGTCATTTAAACGACTTTTAAATCATTTATTAGAGAAGCACTCTGCCACTACATTATTGCTGGTATAGAGGGTCGTGGGTTCAATTTGCACCCAGGACAAATATTTGTGTAACACGAATATTTGTTCTGTGTGAAATGTGATTAGAAATGTTTATATTATGTTTATCAGATGTCTGCTCCCATTAGTACTGACTCGGCCTAGTTGGGACTTTATGTACATAATACATATTACACGGTGATGGAAAATATTTAAACTGTAGTATCATAATGCAGTGTATTAATTTGTAACGTAACATCACGCCTTTATCCCGAAGACGTAGGCTGAGGAGTGTAGTACACTCCTACGTTTCACAGTTACGTTTACGTCCCACTATGGAATAGGTGGTAACTGGGCATATATCTAGACTCATGAGTCCCTACTAGGAAATCTAAGTAAGAAAAATCGAAAATGACCTGATTCGGGATTTGAACCCAGGACTTCTCGATCAGCAGTCGCACTTGCAACTACTCGACCAACGAGGCATTAAAATTTAATTTAAAATATTATCTACATTCACCCGTTGGGTCTACCTGTATTTGTAACGAATTTCATCATTAGCAATGCAGTAGCTTTGTAATATAACACATAGTAAAACAGACAGACACTTTCATATCAGTAATGGCCAAAACAGTCTCATTAACATTATTTGATCATTAACGCACACGACTGCGGTCATTACAATGTGAATGCAACGTGAATGGGTGCACTTAGTGGAATGGCAAATATCCAGCATTCCAATAAAAACAGTGTTCCCACACCTCAGTCATGATAAGTGGTGCCACCTACGTGTCGGATACGCGAACAAGAGCACATTACACCAACAATCTCCGTTTATGTACTGCTTGGCTCGTATTATGCAACGATTACTTCCCCAGACTGACTGACGCGGTGATTGTACCAGGATCACGATGTTTTGATACTTGACCATGTAAATATTATAACCACTAAATTATGTCCCTGTTGCACTTATGTCATTTTGCAGGATAGATCGAATCATTTCGGATCTATTTGAGGTCCTTTTTCATGATCGCAACGAGGTCACGGCAGAAAGGTCAGACAGGTTCGAAAGTAATTAATCCGGGAAAATATACGAAATTTAGCCGGTACATAATATAACCTTGTGTATACATTTCCAGATGGAAATTGTTTGTTCTTATCAAACTTATTTATTATATTGTTATGTGTAACTATATAGTTTGAAACTATTAAATAGGCAATAATAAGTTTGCGCACCTAAATTCATATAGAATTGACAAATACTAGAAAATGATAACTTCTTAAAGCTCTCTTAACTTTGGCATTCTCTGCCATTTGCCTGTATAAAGTTGAAGAATTAAATAAAAGGGACGTCCTGACGAATTAGAATTGCGTAAGCTATAGAAATATCGTGAGGACAGGAACAAAATTTAAATTTGTGATTGAAATGAAATGTATAACGTTTTTTATAACATTTCTTAATTTATATTACGCAATCAAGTTATGTTTATATGACAGCATTGGTTAAATAATGTCAACGTGTTAGCTAACATAAACAATAGTGAGCACTTATAGCTCTGGTGAAATCAATTGTTATTTACGACCGGTCGCGATCCGCGATCTGCAATCTTTGTCACGTTTGACCTCCCCGCGTTAACTGTGTAATACAAATTGCAGATTAACTTCGTCGTACTGGAGATAACTGTAGGTTAACTGGGTTAAACAGAGTTTAACAAGTGACTTTTTACAGACTGTATGACGCGGGTGAAACTAATTAGTTGATTATAAATATTCTATTCTCACTGGTAGCTTTTAAAAAATTTAGCTTTAGAAATCAGTAGAGTAATTTGTTAGTTAGTAGTGCTTTGATTTATTATTCCGTTTAACTATAAAAGTTAAGGGTCACGTGGAGCATATAAAGCTTCGACGACCTACATATTATAATAAAATAAAAGTATTATAAAGTAGTATAAAGATATTATAATAAAATAATATTGGGACTTCGCAGGTAAAAATTTTCAAAGTAACCAATATGTATATTTCACTTTCAAACGATAAAAGCACAAAACTATGATGGACATACTTTTGAAAGATATTTGAAATCTACCTTCCGAGTTCCACTTCGGGAGCACAGCCGTTGTAGTTACTTGTTCGAGTGAGCAACGATATGTATTAGATAGATTTTGGGCGTGCTGTTTCGTTTCGAAATGTGACTGTTTTTGTCTGAAACAGAATTTCTTAAATAGCAATATCTTGATCAAACGAAACTATATATCGTGGCTTCTGCTACGCTTGGACTTGACTGAAATGTTGGATCATGAGGGTTGTAGTTATTAGGGTAAAAAAAAAACTATTCAAATTGAGAAATTACTAGATTATCATCATCAACCAGTTTCCGTTCGCAGCTGGACATAGGTCTCTCCGAAGCACGCCACTGAGCTCTATATTCAGCTCTTCGTCTCCTACCACTGCCAGCCACTTTGCTTATATTGTCATCCACCCAGTTGAGGGCGTCCTACGATAAATTACATAATATTCATATTCATATGTCCCATTACCATGAACATCGAACAATTATCAAAACCTCACAAACCCAGTACATCACGCATCACGATTGCGACAGTTGGCTCCATTGAGAACGCGCGTGGGCGACACCGGTTGAGTTGTAGTAAATATTGCAAACCGCGCACCAATATCACCCTTCCCACCAAAACATACGGGCTATAAACCCGTGAACATAATTTTAAAGTACAGATAGTTCTCGCTCGAAAGGTCTCTAGAAATTAGGATATTCTTTGTCTACCGATATTCGGGTTAAGTAACTATTGACTCGGTATTAAGGTATTATATGCATAAAAGATTAATTTCGCTCACCATGCGTGTTTTAAGATATCATTGAATTAACATCTCACTTTCTACTTTCTATTTTTATTTTCTGTGTTGTGTTTGTAGAAATAATTAAAGAATGAGTGTATAAATATTATCTATAATCTGGTCTATGTAACATTACGTCAACGATAAATGTATCGTTTTTAACGACGGTTCAGCTGGATAAATCGGTTGATTGAAAGAAGATGATTCATGTGATGTTGTGGGAGGTCTAGCTCTAGCTCTGGTCGTTTATTACAATTAGAAGAATTCGCATAGTTCTTTCGTTTTTAGATGTTGATAGAATTCTTGAGAATTAACCTTAGATTTGAGAGTTAACATTAGATAACAACATTATATAAAACAATTAATAAAATGCTGTTGTTTAAGCAGAATACACTAAACACGACATTGTAATAGAAAACCGGCTTCTATACAAACAGACCTCCGTCTGTTTTAAAATAGCTGATGTACAATAAAGTCGATAGGTTTTTTGTATAGTCGAGTCGAAGCTTACAACAAAGGGGAAGCTTTTAACGTGCTCTGTACGTTTAACATGATAGATGAATTAACAGATGAATCTATTTAATGAATGCTTAGGAAAGTTTTTGGGTCATTCTTATGATAGATGGATTTTTTATTTCGGTATCTCGTAACGTAAACTCGTGGTTCAGTAATGGTAGAAATTCGAACGAAATGCTTCAAGTTTTGAGCGTTATAGAGTTTTTTTTTTATATCAAAGTTGACGCTTCTACACAATTTCTCTTTTGTGCTGCTGTTTCATTTTATGTGTCTTACATTGACAGTTCAAACGTAAACAAGGAATGCTTTTTTTTTCTTTAATGTGAGAGTGTACTACACTCCTCTGCCTACGTCTTTGGGGATTACAGGCGCGATGTTACGTTAATGTTTTTAAAATATGTTGCATTAAGTGCCTTAGCTTTGTGCCTTTATAAACATGTATACATTGTAACTTTGCCGAAACTCAACTCGGCAAAGCCACTACGGCAAAGCCATTACGGCAAAGGCAGGATATCTGAATTCCCGCGCTTACAAAGCAATGATGCAATAATTATTACAAGACACCTTTAAATTACGAAGTGTGTTGAAGTTTCTTTATTATTAAATTAGCAGAGTGTGTAATGAAATTGTGCTAAGCCAGCCGAGTGGCTGTCGAGGTAATAATGTCATTACGCCGGCCTCGTCATCCGCCGACAATCTGCTGGCTACCAGTGTTTTGTGGACCTAGCGGATCGCTGAATACTGTTTGGATACAATTAAATAAAATTTGTAAGACATTTTATTAATTAATGATCCACAGTCCCTGTTGCTTATCTTTCTTGCCTCCCTACTTGCATACCCTGTAAAGGACCTAGCGTGATGTTACAGTAATAAGGAATTGTGCTTATTGCATGTTGATATTTATGGACTATTGATTGTCGTCAGTAACTTAGTAACATCCTAACGTTATCCTAGCTCAGCGAAGGGTTTTACGTTCGATACCCATAGAAATCATATTTTTATTATGACTGAATGTAATATTGTCTATATTAGTATGAATGTACGTTATCAAATGTCTGATTACTATAGCATAGGCCCTAGCTATATTGTGATCATATGGATAATTGTGACGTGTTCCAATATATGAAGGTAAAGTTTTTCTGGGCATATATCCAGCTGTGGACTGCAATAAGTTCATGATGATCGCGATGAAAGTTTTGATTGATTCAATCTCATTTGGTGGAGTAGTTGCAAGCGCAATTGCTGATCGACAGGTCCTGGATTCGGATCCCATGTCGGGTACTATTTTCTAACTTAACATTTCTAGTAGTAGCCTAGAGTGTAGATTTGTGCCCGGTATGGTCTGACACCCTATTATTCGGTGGAATGTACCTGCTGAAACATGGGTCTGTACCACACTCCCTGTGTGTGCTTCCATGTTAAACATGCTTATATACATATTACTTTGCAGTAACAATTATAGAATGGTCATAAATGTAATTATGTACAGAAAATTCCATGCGTTACAAAGAAATAATTCTTTATTTTGCTGACTTTGCTTTATTAGGCTCGAGTTACATTCTCAATTTTACCCAAGTCGAGTTGTAATTTTTATTTATTTGCACTTCTATGTGAGACATTTCTAACTGTTCAAGGTCTTATACTGTTGTACATATGTCCGGCACCGAATGCTCGGGAAATGATGATTATAAAGACGGTGATGATGATGAGTTGCTTTTCGCTACAACAAAACTACATGTGTATGTAACTGATTTGTATTTGACTATTTTCTTTTGTATTCATAAATTTCTTACATCTTGTACGGTTGATAATATTAATCTAGCATTTTATATAGTCTTTAGCATGTCGCAGCGTAACATTATAGTGTTCCGCTATCGCCTCCTCTTATGCATACGCTCACACTGCAGCCTACAGTCTTGTTCACGCCCGCGGTACCACTTTGTTCCCGCTACGAGTACCGCTACTCCCATTTGCCAATTTCGTCATGCGCAACTCCTGCGGGAACCTGTGGTTAAGTTGCCCAAAGGTGTGTCTATCAGTTTGATGTTGGAAATGACTGGTTGTCGCTGCGAGGCGTTGTTTGACGTATGTATCTATTAGAGTGATACGCTGTATTAACAAACAGGAGGAATTTTCCGTGATTATAGTACCGTTTTTTTTGTTTATATGTCTATGCGAAGATCATCTAATT
>DWDV01000450.1:0-16758 GCA_018245615.1 Mimoniades ocyalus | reverse complement strand
CTAATATCAGTCGGTGAGCAGGTCGATGTCGGACAACGCGGTGCGGTCGCTGGGCGGCGGCGCGCTGCGCGGCGCGGGTTCGACCTACCTAACCGAACCCCCTCCCCCCACTCTCGGCTCGGCCTTTTCTCATCTCCCCGCACCGCGCCCGCACGTTGCTAACTAAGTACGACAGTATTCAATCATAAATATGGCTGATATATTTTTGTATAGCTTTTCATGTTTTTAACTATAAGAAAACTGAGCAACGGTTGCAATTGTTTTGTTTCCAATTTAGTTCTTGCACAATTTGTAACAATGTTGGTACAGTTGGGCACGATTTGCAGTGGCCCACGTAAGTTGACTGCAAAATTCGACTGCCCCGTTGATGTAGTGGTTAGCGATCCTGACGGCTTAACCGGGGGTCGAGGGTTTGATTCCCACCGGGGAAACATATTCGTGTGATAATGCTAGTATTTATTGTCTGTTCTAATATAATCGAGATACGTATGAATTTAAATAATACAGATGCCTTTATAATCTGTCCGGTTGCCACAGTGCAGGCTCTGCCACTTTGGGATCAGATGTGAACGTTAAAGCCGTCGCGATAATGTTATGCTATCTTATGTTATGAATTCATTTCGTGACGACTGCATAAGCAGATTGTTGTATCCTAATTAAAAATGTCATCTTTCGTGACCACAGTGTGAAGATTTTAGGGCGTCTGCTTGTTGTTAGCGTTATATGTATTCTAAGTATGAATACACATTTTGTCCATACAGTTTGATCGCATCGCAACGAGTCAGTTAATTAATTTCGTGCTGCGTATCGTATTTCGTCGTAGGCGTATTGTTGTAGTGTCATACGCGAGTACGCATGGCAACGTCGTATTGCAGTTCATTGTGTCAGCATCTTCCTGCGTAAAGTGATGGTGCTTCTATCTTCTAGGCCATAGAGGTGCCAACTACATTTTGCGTCGTTAAAACGTAACATCACGCCTGTGGGAGTGTGCTACGTGCTGCCTACCTCTTCGTGGATTTTTACGTGATGTTACATTAACAACGCTTTTATTTTGTAAAGCAAGAGGTTCGCGCCAAAACTTGGACTCGGGACCACTGGACTAGCGAATTAAACTATCTACATATTAACCACAAGTCAACAGCTATAATAAAAAATAGAATAGCGCAAAATCTGGAATGGTTAATGGTAATTAAATGTATACGCGTCCCACATGTTTGAGGTAGATAAGAGGTGTAATTGATAGCACTTGGGTCCTCGTAGAATATTGTATCCGTCATCACAATAAGATGAGAAGTGTAATTCATTGCACTTGGGAGTGGGTAAACGCCGTGGAAATACGATTTCTTCTAGAACATTACATCCGTCACCACAGTAAAATAAGAAGTGTAACTGGTTAGATTTAGGAAGGGTAAGCGCCGTGTCGTCAAGTGCCTTCTTTTTAAGTAATGGCGCCACGTGGACAGAGAGAGTCGTGTTGTTGGGAAGTGATTGCGGAGCAAGAAGTCTTAGCTCAGACGCTGAGAAATACATACCTCCTATACAAAACTGTCGATTTGCAATTCGTGTAATTAAACGTAATGAATAGTGACCAATACATTACTCTTTTATTTGTTGAATACACCCTTACACTATTATATAGTTTAACGCAAGTAAACAACTTAGGTAAAAATTATGACCCGAACAATTACCAAGAAGATGTTATAATGGAGATGGTGAAGTTCAAATCATATATTAGAACAGCCTACCTTTCGCGGGCGAATAATGAATATTTTTATAGCTAGTATGTATTCCAAATATTATAAACGGGATCGAGGCTCAGCTCTCCGCGTTGTCTAGCTTGCAAGCGATCGATTCGCGCATGGCAAATGCATCTCTCTGTTATAGAAACTTGTTGCATTTATGTATATTGCATTGGGGCGAGGCTTCGAACGCGCTGCGTTATTTTAACATTATGGTCGCTTTTTCTATCTGCTATGTAATATAAGTGACCCATGTCAGAATTGGTTTTAAATTGTATAAATATACATAGGGTCGATTGCTCATTTGCAGCAAGACTGTGTTATAACAGATAACTGCATTTTTTAGCAAAACCGCTTGGACAATTTGAAATGATAATTATTCTATGATTATTATTTAATTCATACGTCATAGAAGTTTGAAATCACAATTCAATTTTACTAAAAATACGGTTTACACACATCTTGTTGCAAATGAGCAATATGCGGTCGTACAGGATACGACAAAATATGACTTCAATAATATCAAATGTAATGATGTACGTGATGGAACGTCAACACAAGTAATTCTTGTTATAATGAAACTCCTGCATATTCCTTGGCTTAGTGTATTTTAGAAGCCTCAGTCTTATTTTTGTCTAGCCATATCAAATGTTTGTATTAAATCGAATGGAAATCAAATTAGTAAAGTTGTCAGTTTACAACTTTCTTACCAGTATACTGTTAAATGGGATACTGGTATATTTACCAGGAAGTTGTCAACAAAGACTGTAATTAATTTATTTATTTTAATAAATTGAAATGATGTGTATTATTTATTTAATATTAATTTACATTATCACTAAATTCATAAAACACATTATGCTTGGGAAAAATCATTTTCGTCAGCAATTAACTGAGCAACTGCTTATAATTTGTATTGGATTAGGGGCAATTGAATTTTGCGTTTAATAGCGTTCTAGATTCAGTGCTTCCCGGTAGCCTCGATGCAAGCGATCAATTCGCGCATGGCAACTGTTATTCTCGTCTCTGGAACCTACACGTCACCCGTACGAAGGGCTGGCGGGCGGGCCGCGTTTTGTGTCACCGCCCGTTATATACTCGTAACATGAAGCCTGCATTACCCGATGGGGTAGGAAGAGAATTGGAGTACTCCCACATTTCACAAGATTTAAAGCTTAAATATGTTACTATAACAATGTACATATATATTATAATGTTCCTTTTGACTGAGCACTACGATATAGGCATAACTTGAGAAGTAGATACCTGCCTGGAGTTTAGTAAAACATTTGCCTCGTTTGTTCCCCGCTTCGAGGTTCTCGTCGGTTGAATAATTAGGCTTCACATTCTAGTTCATAGGACACATTTACATAGATCAGTCTAATTTGAGAGTAAATTCACCATTAAAAGAATAAGAAATCTTAAGGTCCTTTTCTCCCTCGGTCATCTTCAAGGTATATTTTCACTTTGCGAGGAGACCCGTGTGTGTGTCCGATGGTGGTGATGGTGTTAGTAAGAGAATATAACGTTGAAACATGTGTAACAAAATAGAAGGATTTTGATGGACTACAATATTTTTTTTAATTCAATTCAATGTGTAATTTATTATGGTATTGTAATGAAAATTTAATTGTTATGGCTTCATTGCCCAAAGTAAAGTAAATAAATAAATAATATCAAATGATAAAGTGAAGATTGACAACGTGATTACGAGGTTAAGTTATATGTATTTTTCTAGTTTAAATGAATGAATGTAAAGGAAATGAATGGATTTTGAATTTATTAACTTTTTTTCTGATATTCATATTCGCAAAACATTCGCATAAATGTTGTATTTTCGAATACATTGTGTATATTCGCCTTGCTTCCGTTGTTCTGTGTTCTGTTGAAACGCGGACAACTTACAAATTCTCGTGCATTGTATGGTTAAGAATCAAGATTTATTTTATAAAGCATTATGTAGGTGAATAGAAATCTTCGGTTCCTTAATAAAATAAAGTGTTGAATTAAGCGCAAGTGTTGCTTTGTAAGGTGTCTTAATGCCCGAGTGTTTTTCTACTGGTTTTTTCGTCTCATTTAGGCCGTGGTGAATAATATCGTCGATTTAATGTAGAACTTATTCATAGGCTTATACCTCTATAATTACTGCGTTTTCGTTCTAATCCAAAAAGTGTTGTATGTGCGTATAAATTATTTTTAATGTACAACAAAAAAAATAGAGCAGTAATGTCCATTTGAGTGCTAAATGGATTAGAAAAATTAACGAACTTTATTATTCACTTAAACAAGTGAAGTTTTGATAACACTGACCTGAACATTTAAGGCGGTGCATCTGAAACACGTGACAGATATGTCATGGGTCAGCCGCAACTTAGATTTAGATGTGGCCAACGTGCATAGCACGGCCTAGGTCACGCGATCGATGCGCGCCTGTCAACTGCACTCCTGTGTCTGCCGTGTGGATCTGTTCTATACTATATTAATTACTTGGCTGTCACGAATATAGCAATTAAAATGAGCGCTTGTATCTATATATATAAATATAATTGGAGTGTATGTTTATTGTTTTAAAATTACAGCTTTTTTCTAAATACATATGTATGTACGAGTATGTATACACGGTACATACAGATACCAAAACAACACTTTTAACAATTTTTGTCAGTCTGTCTGTTTTTTTTTTCGGATAATCTTTTGAACGGCTGGACCGATTTTGATGGGACTTTCACTGGCAGACAGCCGATGTAATAAGAAGTAACTTAGGATAGTTTCATTTTTGAATTCCACGGGGACCCAGTCTCAGACACAGCTAATTTTGAAATATAATAGCATCACGAAGTGGGCGTTGATATGGACCTCAGATTGTTTGTCCATTCTATACTCTCATGGCACTGCATATACCGCCATCGTTACCTTGACATCACCGAGGAGCGAATTAATAAACTCGAGCACCTCCAAACCTAGTACGTTACATATGGATTACGTAAATGCGACCGCGCCTCGTGGAATATCGTACAATATATTTACATTTTGTTTGTTCTGTATTACGCGTTATTAATATCATTTGTATCATTAGAAGGGACATTTGGGGCTCTTTTATTCTACTGGGAACGTTTTTTTTTTTGTAATTCCCACAAGTGTTCTAGGTTTTACATACGTATTTACATACACTTCACTGTCTTCCCGTCCTATCTTCCTGTGGTATCTTTTATTCGAATCGCTTGTGTTATTTCTTATAAGTATAGATGTGTAAGAAATAATAATAATAAATAAAGAACGCTCCACATATACGCAACTTGATTGAAATTGTTAGTCGTTTTACAGAGACCAGGTCATACTTGAGTATCGGTCTGCTTTTACGGTCACTATATGTCATGTAGTCCCTCGGAGTAGGTAGGTACTTGTGTAGCAAGTGATCCGTCAATCTCCGTCGTTATCGTTGAAAACTTGTAGAAGACCAATTATATTAAGTATATTGCTTATAGTGGCTCGGTGTCTGGATATGTGCCCGATGTATGGCAATAGACCTACCACCTACTCCATAGTAGGACGTAAACGTAACTGGCGAAACGTGGGTGTGTTCTACATTCCTCTGTCTACCACTTCGGGGATTACAGGCGTGATGTTACGTTTTTTTAATATTGCTTGTAATTACTCGTTCATTAGTATCAGATTAATTATTTAACTACCCTCCTTTACATTCGATAAACTTAATATGCTTTGTTCCATTTCGCCTATGTTTGCTTCTATTATTTCTTTTTTGTTTTCATATTTCGAACATCCGATTCCGGAGTTTTTTATCCTTTACGCAATTAATGATAGTTGCCTGTAATAAATTTCACGCTATACCTACAGTGTTTATATACACAATCAATATTCTTTATTTTTTATTGCTTTTCTACGTTTTTACCATTAAGATCGTGACAGACTGAGCCGTAAATATATACATATGTTATTATAGTAAGGCATATTATTGTGCGCATAGTAATCGCAAAGATATGAATTATAGATGGAGCATAGCTACGGCATGTGTAACTTTGCTATAATATTCATTATAGCTCCGTGTGTTACGACCTTTAAACGTAATTATTTTTATTTATTCAACATGAGTTGTATTGAGTCAAAGTTCATTAGCGCGTCTTATCTCCTTGTTCCTAGGCATAGCGTTCTACAATCTTCGCCGTCACGAGCAACTGTATCCGATGATCAGCTCCACTGCCGCTCAGTCCTCCATGCGGCTGATCTACGCCGGCTCGTGGCAAGGCTCGCTCCTCGTGGACGCGCTGAAGATACTCACCGCCAGCGTCAAGTCTAAGCTGAGTCTGCCGCCGGGACTCAAGTTCACCTCCACATCGCAGTTCTGGCTTACACTGCCGAGCAAGAGTAAGTATACTGTAACTGTTTTATTTTAATTTAACGTGCAAGCAGGTACTCGGACCTCCTGAAGGTAGGTAGGAAGGTAGGTCACCGCCGGCTATGAACGTGTGCAATAATAGAGGAGTCGCTCGAATCGGTAGTAATATATAGTGTGTGGGCTGAGTTCGTGGTACGAAAAGGGTGGAGAAAGGTGCGGTGGATAATAGGCTGCGCAGTGTTAAATTACCAAGTATTAATTAATTACATGTGTATTATAAAAATATATTATCGCCATAATAATATGAAAAAAGATTTTAATTTGAACGTACCAATGGCGTCTATGTTTCGTCCATCGTTCGTCTGTATTTGTAATGTTATCGGCGTTTTTCATTAAATACGGTAGTGTATTTATGTAAATACATAATACAATTGTATTATATAATAATCCCAACGACCTCGATGCCCGTCGCCCGTGGCAACAGTGATCTGCGCGTCACCCCTAACGTCCAAAGGTCGTATAAGTAATGACTGAATACACTCTCGTATCAATAACTGGCTGATATAAATAAAAGAAAAATAGGAAGGAGAATGACATGATACGGTTATTGTTATCTAAACGTAAACATGTCTTTAACACGTCTGAGATGTTTTTTGTTATCAGCGTTCGATACTTTTTTGGTCGATACTTTTAAATTGATTTTTTTAATACCGTCATTCGAAATTTGAATTATTCATAGATCTTATGCTACACTGGTGACATTATGTAATAATAAGCCTCTTCCGATACGATTAAATTTGAATGTTATCTTAATATAAATTTACGATATCACCATACAAAGGTATGCAACTATTTTTATCTACCATCAAATGTGAATATCTTGGAGCATAGTCCCCCACGCTGCGCCAGTGCGGATTGACGGAAAAACAATACATTGTGAACTCTTTTTGAACATATTTCATATTCATTTTCAGGTTCCGCGGACGAAAGAAAGGATGGGCCACCGAAGGAAGCCGTAAAGACCTGTTACACGGTAAGTGTGGTAACCAACTATGCCGGCGTGTGTACTCAGGGTCAGGTTGTTTTGGAGCTATTCGAGTGACCTAACGCGGTCTTTAAATAACCGGGGAATTAATAGTAACGAGGGCCACACATTCATACACAACCATACATACATATATATAATACAGTAGAACCTCTATAAGTCGAACATCAAGGGAGACGCCAAAAAATTCGAGACAGAGTTTTCGACTTTGGAGGATTTTGACTTAGCGTATTTTCATTCGACATAAAGAGGTTGAGATTCATTCTTACTAACTTCGAGTTAGAGACGTGAAACAGGTAAATAAAAAAACAAGTTACGAAGGTAACAAATATATTGTTATTTATTATAAAACAAAATTATTCCAAAACATCCTTAAAATAAAAAATATTGTATTAAAATTGTCCTGTGTTAAGGTGATTCATAAATTCCTTAAGTGGTAATCCTATTTATTGTATACTCCCAAATTTTTCTAACAAACAATGGTGTAGGTATGGCTATTCTTAAAGTATGCTGAATTTTATTGTAAAGGTTATTGTTGCCCTTATTGACACAGATGCCGAAATGCTGATATTATAACATAGTTCTGTGTGCGATTTTCAGTCGGACAATTATCGGAATAGAAAATTTAGTTAACGGCTCTATATAAAGGAGTCTGCGTTTTATATGACGATGGTAACGAACACGCCGGCAGAAGTGATTACGCATTTGAAATCAACATGACATAATTGGCCAGAGGATAGATACAATTGCTTCGGACCGTTTGACAATCGGAATTTGTGTTTGTAAATCGTGCTGTGCCATAATTTTCGGTGCGTTTAAGGCGCACGTTGAAAAGTGAATGTTATTGAAGCATGTTAGATCGCTCGAGTAGCTCAACACATTGTCTTGATTGATGTTAACAGAACAAAGTCATGGAATCATAATAGCTCCACTAATCACCCTAACACTACTGATTCACTGACAATTAGCATGGATACCTATTGCCTGTTAGTATTGTTTGTACGAATAAATGTCAAAAATGACAGGTGTCAAATCATATTCGTTTTGGTGTCGGTTATTGCGTGTCGGTTCTCGGGTTATATCTCTAATTTTGTTTTATTTATGTTTAAAATAAGGCAGAAGTATTTTAAAAAGAAATAAAACAGTAGGAAAGTAAATTAGTAGGAAAACAGACACAGACAGATACTGGGACTAAAAAAGTCATATTTCAACTTCACAAAGCTGCGGCGACGGCGGCACTGAACTGGGGACACCCGGGCACCTGTCAGTGGCCAAATTAAATACATAGTTCGTAAACTAGTAATGAATATACATACATTTATGCTATATAACCATATCTAAAAGGAATTTGAACCATGTTGTACGCGATTGTACCTCGGAACTCCAGAAAATTGTACCAGTCCGAAGCACTCGGATACTGATCCCTCTCTGGATACAATAGTGGCGATGTCCCCACTCGCTCTCGTCAGGTATCGAATCAGTTGCATTGTTATTGGGCAATGCTGCTAATGCGAATTTAGGGAAAAAATTCATCTTGTATAGTGTTTTCACTTCAATGACTTTATGTATTATTGAAAATATGCATGCAGGCTTATTAGTACAGGCAATAATTCATTTTTACTGTCCTTTTTAAAATTAGATGTTACATACCACACTATGTTAGAACACAGCACATATTGCATATTACAGTTCCCAGCATATAATAGTCGTGATGGATACGAATTTCCTGAATGATCATAAATTTTAGTATTGTAAAAAATTTGGATGAAGAGTTAGATGCGCAATCACTTCCGGTTGACATTTCTTAAAAACAGTTGGGCAGTGAAGTGAAGAAAAATTACATTAATGTAATTTTTCATGCTTCAACTTTGTAAAATTCATTAAAAATAAATAGTTTTGTAAAAAAAAATGGGTATAATTTTTTAGACGCGATAATGGGTATAATTTTAATTTTTTTTTCTTAACAGCTTTTCTTTGAGAAAGCCATCCAACTCTAATATTATTTGGCGGGAACTAATAAATACACTAATTAATAAATATGTCACATCATCGTCATCATCCTCAGACTATTCCCGTCCACTTATGGATATGGCACTCTCCAATAGCACGCCACATATTAATATAATGTCACATATAATATTATTATTATTATGTTATCATAAGGCCCATGCGCATAATATATATTTTATGTATTTTCACCCTATTTCTTCTATGCTAAGAGATATATTACGAAATTATTGACAAAGATTTTTTATATAAAAAGAAGTCAGTTGTAGGTACACGTTGTCAATGATGTTTTCACCACAGTCGATTCTATTAAAAAGGTGCTTTGTGTTTTGACGTGAACGATATGAAAGTAGATTAGAGTTCGTATCTTTAACATGATAGAGACAATTTTTTTTCATTAAGTAATTTTCTTTTTCTTGATGGCCAGCTTCATTTTTAATAATTGTATGGGATAAACTATCCAATAGATGCTACGCAATGATGAAACTAGTATATTTTATAATATCAAGCATTAAACGTAACGTCACGCCTGTAATCTCCCAAGTATATCCGTATTAGCATTTTATTTTCATATTACCTCCACATAAAACTCATTTATTTATAAACTAGTATACTTGTTGATGACTAATGTGCATTGCTGACGTGGACGCTGCGAAGATGTGCAAGTGCGGGTCGCGCGCGTGTCCCCGGAGCCAGCGGCCTGTGACCGTCGGCCCCAGCGTCCAAACCCATCGTCTCGCATGGCCTCACTACTTCGTAACTCCACATCCCTGCCTTCTTTAAAAACCCACATTTATTGCGATTATGCACACAGAAAAACTATTGCGTAGAAATGATTTTACGGTAATTCACTACCGCATACTATCATGTGAAGAAATGTGAAAAACCTTTAAAAAAAAAGCATAGATACCTTATATGCCATTTCTACTTAATGTATTTTCTGTGCTGTTGGCAATTCTGTAGTTCTAGTCCATGTGCATCAGACGAATATGTTCTGTGAAGTCCGACAAGGCTTTTGACATTTGGTGCGGTTTATTATTGGCGCCAAAGTTTGACAACTGACATTGTAGTGGCAGTATTAGTACTGCAGTTGGTAAAGGATCAAAGAAATAATGAAATGCTTAATACATTTTCAGTCACTTTCCTGTCGAATTTAGTATACGTCTCTTGTAGTAGCTAGAATGTTACAGAATAATGTTCAGTATATTCATTCAGACGAGAATAAAGAAAAATAAGGATAACGAATAATAACGAACCCTGGACACCTAAATTAATCTATTTATGGAATTAAGACAGGTGAATTGTCTTGACGATACGAGCTGTCATTCATCCCAGTGCATTTTTTTATAAAAGCCTTGTAGGACTAATAAATATAATTAATAACATTATGTGTTGTTATATAGTTTCTCGCGCCATTTTTTCTGTATAACTAGATATTAACACATTACGAAGCAGCGGTAACGTAATATTTCATTGCACAACATTTTTTAATTTTCTTTTAAATTAGAGCTTAACTTCGTAAGCTGTAATGTCCAGTGTTAGTCCTATTAATGTGTCTGTATAACTCGTAGTGTGATTTGTGTCTATGGTGTTGTAGATACGTTATAGTTTATAGTGATTTATTCGTCGGGCGTTTATCAATGCCGAACCCAATACAACGGGATGTTGGCAGCATTGGTATATCTAATAAATCCTGCACATTTCTAAAGCCACAGTGTGCCATTGTTACATTCATAAGAATAATAAAATCCCAAAGCTACTCGGCACGTCTCGCACACATCAAGTAAGCAAGTTTATTGGACAACCACCCATAGACAAAAACATTTGCGTATCAAATGGAATATCGATTCGGTTTTCGAAGATCCATGGGCAATCGAATACTACTTGAGGCTATACCAAATTACCTTCTCCTATGACTTCCAAACCGCCTCTAACAAAGAGATCTCGCCCTTTCTGTGTTAAATGTATTACTGAGTGTTGTACATGTCGTTGTTAAATGTGTATTGTCGTGGTGGTAACTCGTTGTTAGTAACTGCATGCACTTCAGGAGAAACTACTGTGGAATATCAGTTATTATAGGCTTACCTTACATGAATATAAAGGAAACATTTCCGTTCTATAGATAGGGATAGCGTTGATCGGAGGTCGGTGTCCTCTGCCTATCCCGAAATCTTTCCTATTGATTTTGGTCGTCTAGACGTTCCATAGACAAAGGTACAAGAAATATTATGAGTATGAAAGCGTGGATGCACGTGCTCTATGAGAATTGTTGAACGCACAGTGTACCTTCTGTCAGCCATCTATATTGTTATATAGCGCCACCTAATAATTCGGTTTATCAATTTGTGGATTAATTTTACTTTCCTGTTTCTGTATGAGGATTCATGTATTAATTTATCTCTACAAGTCAGTCGCTAAAATATTTTGCTGATTATAAAAGGTTTAACGTTTCGATCTAACCGGCTCAATACATGACCGTCTCCAGTAATTCTGTTTGGTGGGTTTCTAGCCACGAACGTGCAAACTCTGGAATAGGCTTCATTTTCAGGTTTCTCGCTATCCTACTATCAGCTGTGATTTATCAGTAAAGAGATTCTTCGATAAAAGCGTTAGGATTTTTTCTCATCTAGCAACGCTTTAGCATCTCGGCGTCTAATAAGTGTTCATCGCGTACGATGAAAATTCACTATAGTATGGTTGGCTCCTAAACCTCAATAAAAGAATATTGTGAAATGTGTTCACCTATATCTTAAATGTCTGTAGAACTGTAATAGGTACATATATTCCACAAATTTCTATTACAATGTCATTAGCTACGCCATCAACAAATTGTTCTTTATTAATATGTGTAACCGTTGTCTCTGCTGATGTGTCAAATATCCATTAATAACAGAGGTGACCGAATGAATGGATCGTAACTGTCATTCATTCTTCAACACGCGAACTGGTTCGCTTGTTATTCATACTCACTTGGTAATAGTTCGCCGGTGTTTCTAAACGTTCTCCTTGAAGTGCAAGTAGTTGTTTTCTTAAAAACTACATTATCCAACTGTCAATGTTGCATTTATATATTATAATGTATTGTTATGATTTAATACAATATTATTATATTATAAAACGGCTATACTCCTATTTTTTAACGCATAAATTATTTTTAGGTATATTTAAGTAACACCCCATGTATATGATTTCCTATTTTTATTATTATATTATATTTATACTTATTCGAATTTATATTAACCCTATCTACACTAAGCTGATGTATTTTGATGATTTTCCTAACGATGTATAAAATATTTATGGAGGAATTTTTTATATGATTTCCTATACTAATGCTATTAAACTATTTCACAGTCATATCAACCAAACTGATATACGCGGAATTTAAAACTTAGTTATATTTCGTCTACTCCTTAATCGTAAGTTTTTTTATAGTATGACATAATAAGGCGCAGGAAAGACTGGTGACACATTATACGGACATACGGCGTGTGGAGCGCGTGGATTATCTGACTACCCACATTTTAATACACAAAATTGTTTGTTTCATATAAACTTGGGATGATAATTACAAAAAACGTTTTAACCGGGTGGGCATGTCTTATGTTCTGTAATATTTTATGGTTAACTTGGATACAGCGTCGGGTTTGTCAATTGTGTGTCGTTTGCTTTATTGGCATGTTAAGGATCCGAAAATAACCATCTAAATCACTCCACTTCTGTAACATTACGTGCTTTAGCGAAGCGAGATTTAACTTGTATATATCTATTTATTTATATCGCAGCCAACTAGTAGAAATAGTCGTTTAATGGCACGAATTCATTGAACACTATTTCAACCAGTTGGTCATGTATGTATTTTTTTATTTTATCTGCCTGTTCGATCAGCATTCGAACGTTAGAAATCCATACATCGTGACTTCCATCGTCATCGAAGGCTTAAAGAGCTCGTGTCTCAAAAGTAATGGGGTTGTTTGTGATCTGAATAAAGTCATTTATTGTTTTTATTCTTTTGTACACTTGAGGAACCAATTTTCTTATACAAACGCAAATATTCATCTTTAAAAGAGCCATTAGAAGCGTAGTATTTATTTAAAAAATTGGAGGCGATACGCGCAATTGGCAATTAGAAGACGTACGGTGCTTGTAATGCGTATGTCAAAATTAGCCTCCAGGAATCCCTTGTAATGGCATGTAAAAAGATCGCTGCTTCTTGCTTAACCAACTGCTTGTGTTGGTATCATCGGATACGATTCAATTGTATTAAAATATAGAAAAGTCAGTGGCTAAAACTCTAAAAACGATTTGACGGTATTTGTGAAAGAATTATTTTATCACCTAGAATACTTCCGCAAACTGTGCTAATACTATCAAGACATGTTTAACATCCAAGAGCAGATATTTTTCCCCAGCAGGCCCCGTCCAACCTGAAGCGACGTCACTGGCAAATGGTGCCGCGATCCAGCCGCGAATCACAAAGCCACCGATGACACTCGACAAGCGTCTCATTCATTTGACAAATATCACGTCCATGTGACAGGTGTCACACAACTTGACTTTCTCTATGTCATAGGTAATTTTGACAACATATTAAGTCTCATTACCCTGTATAGCGGCAGGTAAAAAGGCACAAAACCAATTTTTTTTTATTTACTTTGATCTCTGCAGTTCATTGTTCTCAAATTAATCATATAATAATTATGTTTTAAGAAAAAGATTAAAATATGTATATTTACATTCACTTGGATATTTATTTGACAAAAAATTGGATAGATATATTTTGTATTTTTAGTCAAGTTAGTTTTAAGTGTATTTGTGTGTACAATCATTGTAAGGACTGTGAAATAGTTTTGGGTAATGTAGTTCTTTCTTATTAATTAAAGTTCTGTGATATAAAATGAAATGATTTTTATTTGTTCAATCCATAATGCCTAGTGTACGTGTGCTTATAGCCTTCATGTCGATTTTACTATGAAGTTATTTGAATTAATCATTAAACTGTCTTAGAATTTTTTCTTTACCCCTATTTGTTTTTTTTTCCTTTTCGTCCATTTATTCATTCATTTCTTTTTCTGTCTGCGGAACCTCATAAAAGACCTCCTTTATCTGTACTCGCAAAACATGCACTAGTCTAGCCGCACATCTCGTATGATGTTACAACGACAATCTTGTTTAAACAAAGTTATTTCCAATTCTTATTCAGCTAATATTACAAATGTATAAATATGTATATCAAAAAAATATTGCTAAAATATAAAACTTAATTTATATCGCCTTAATTTTATATATTACTATTAAATTGTCGCGTGCGCCACAAGACTATTCGTCAATTACCCCGCATCCGTCTTCACATTACAATACTTTTGTAATATCAAATAATGTTTGATTTTTACGCTTGCGCGCGTATTTTAATGTGACAGCAGTGACAGATACAGATATCAATTTTATCATTCCTTGCATAAAACTCGAGAGCTACACGATTAGAAAACATTACAATACATTATTATTAAGTTTACATATTTTTTTCTATTTCTTAACTTGTAGCCAAATAGTACTTAATCACGTGCTAAAAGCATTAACATGTTTTCGCTTTACTACTGATTCTGTTTAGTATTCATCATTATGCGAATTCATTCTCTTTAACTCTCGTATTTTTATACGATTTTTTTAGTGTAACATAAACTAATTCCGCACAGTGCAAATGATCCAACTAACCAACGAGGTTATCTTATCTTGCCAGATGGATGGTTGTACAAAATATCCTTATTACAAAATAATTACGTAATAAACTATGAATTCGATTTATTGCGAATTGATATATAAATATTCGAATATTTATTGCAAATGACTGAAGGTCCAGACTATGTGCATATCCTTATGCATATACTTTAAATGTAAATACTTTGGTTTGGGAAAAAACCACCGCGACAATGGCTTATGTCCAGCGATGGATTTAAATAGGCTGATGATTGGTTGATAGTATTGTAGGGTAACACAAACAGGGATTCCTCCGATCTTAAACTAGTCCGAGTCTGTGCTATGGTGACCGGACAGATTTTATTTTATATGTTGACAAATTTCTAAATAACTATAGATATTTTTGAGTACACAAAGAACACTCATGCTGATCACGTAAATATTTGTTCTGGGTGAGAAGTGAACTCACAACCGCCATCTTGGTTGTCAGGGATAGCAGCGATTGTAGGCATATTGCCGACTAGTAAATATGAACAGAACGATCTGAAAGTATTGGATGGTGATTTATTGCAGCTCAACGAGCACCTGCCCAACGAATACATGAACGGGTACTACGTGGACAGCGTGGCTCACAACTATCGTGTGGTCGTCTGGCAGTGAACTCCGAAGCATACTTATCTGCTTCGTGTTTCTACTGACGTACTTCTAATAAGCTCGAATAAAGATGCTCAAGTGTCTCACCACGCACTCTGCATTAGAACTGCACGCTTGCTGCAAAGTTACATTTTTTGTGCGGTTGCCATAACTGCATCTTAATTCCAAAGCTATTCCGCCGCGTAATCGGTTTGCGGTTTAGATTCAGTCATAACCACCGAATAAAAACTACATCCAACCTGCAATTTTGCACGTGGCATGCAGTTCTAATGCAGACCGAGCATGTAGATACTAATATGTGTTAATTTCTAGTTATTAGCTAGTATGTATAACTTAGTATAAACATAAACCTATTTTTATTTTAGTAGGTATTATGTTAAAAAATCGAATTACGTAGCAGTAAATATATTAGAACTAGCTTGTTATGTCTTTAGATATAGATAAATGTTAATATTTAAATTACGGCATTATGAAATTAATCATACAATGGTATTGTTAAACAAAGCCGTCATTTAGACAAAGAAACAACAATGGAAGCGGTAAAGAAAACAGTTAAAAAAAATTTAATTCGTTTTAAACATTTTCGCACAGACTATGAAAAATTATAAATAAATTTTACTAGTTATAGATATACTGCTAGTTATAGTTAGATTTTAAACATTTTAAGGGAAGTAGATTATCAATTCTGTATGTCTTAACGATACTGGTTTCATTGTTCGTTTTATGATTAAAAAGTAAATGGGGCTTAACTTTTATAACATAACAATGTAATTACATATTAAACTTTTATAATAGTGTTGTGTTAGTCTGTAACAAAAAGGATTCTCAAACTAATTTGATCCACCGCTCTCGATGAAGGTCTATAATTTTTTACCGCCCGCTCCTATACATGAACATTGCAATAACTGATATGGCAAAGTATGACATAATATGTCTGTCTCACTCTGCCACTATTCCGCTCAGTTGTGCAACTTTTACGGCAAGTCTGTATCAATCATAGCCAGAATGTAAGAAAATAGGAAATACTAAGTGACGTTTCAATATGCATTACTATTCACAGTTTATTTTTAACCGACTTCAAAAAGGAGGTTCTCAATTCGGCCGGTATATTTTTTTTAATGTATGTACACCGATTTCTCCGAGGTTTCTGAACCGATTTAAGTAATTCTTTCTTTGTTTGATGCAGAATAGTTTCGAATTGGTCCCATAAAAATTTGATTCAGGTAGGCCCATTAGTTTTTATTTTATGAGCATTTTTAGTC
>DWDV01000449.1:0-16763 GCA_018245615.1 Mimoniades ocyalus | reverse complement strand
CATCATTATTATTATCATCATCATCATTATTATCATCATCATCATTATTATCATCATCATCATTATTATCATCATTATTATCATCATCATCATTATTATCATCATCATCATTATTATCATCATCATCATTATTATCATCATCATCATTATCATCATCATCATTATTATTATCATCATCATCATTATTATCATCATCATCATTATTATCATCATCATCATTATTATCATCATTAATATCATCATCATCATTATTATCATCATCATCATTATTATCATCATCATCATTATTATCATCATCATCTTTATTATCATCATCATCTATTAGTATAAAAAGTTATTAATTTGAAATGCCAGTACCTACCTTGACAATCTACGAGTATTATAAGTTTGAGTCCTGACTAATCATAATAGAACATCTAGACCCAAGATTAAACCAATGCATAGATAACCAGGTTTATCGCTTACCTTTGATGAGAGATAATGTCACGATCGGGGTAATATATTTATAGATTCAACTCGAAGGTGATAGGAAGCGATGTAGGATGGTCTTATATAGGTCACAGGAATCTAGGCTCATCTTTGCAAACGAGTAGTCCCTATATAACATTAATCTATAACAGCTCCAATACGTTGTCTCACTACAAACGAGCAACTGCGAGTTGAAAATTCAAATTAGTGCGTGTGCTGAATGAATTTGTTGTACAGTATAAGTGTTATTTTAATCGGTGAAGAGAATATTACACGAAAATTATGTACAAAATAAAATAAATAAAATAAAATAAAAGGACGGCTACAGCAGGATGTAACGGGTTCCAGAGGTCATCGTTTTGCCCAAATAAGTTGTTGCAAAGCAAAAAGTGTCTTAGCAAAGTTGCTATTACGATCTGTTCTATCCACAACTATTGTACCAAATCAATAATAAATCTGTCAGCAGATGAAGGTTTTTCTGAAATATCTGGATTATTGTGTATTGTATGTGTGATATATACTTGAATTTATTGTTTTGATGTTATTTTTGGTGTTGTTTTTATATTATATTAGTAATGAAATCAAGTGGTTTTTTTTCAGCTTTAACTAATATATCTAAATAAATAAATAAAAAACGTAAAAATGGACAATGTAATAGTCGAGGTAGAAGTCACCGGGCTCATAAGGTGGCATGCAAGTCACGCAGTCCTCTGTTAATATCTCCTTGATTACTACAAGATATATATAAATCGAATCGACGATAGAGAAGTGATAATAGCCAAATACTCCCTCGTTTATATTTTATAGCTTTTGATGTGCAACATGCCTAATATAAAATTTTATCATCACATTACATATCATCGGATATTCAAACGATGTCCCGTAAAAAGTGATGGGCGGTAACCCTCTGAGGGATGAGGAGAAACTAACCTTTTGTCGGGGTGAGACAGATTTAGTTCAGGTAAAATGTAGGACAAGTTAGGTTACCTGTGATTTGAGGTGTTTGTATTATCGCGCTCGATCTAAACGGTATGGCAGCTGGTTCAGGGATTATCTCGGGACAAAGGAGGCATGAATAATAAAAGGCAAAGTTAAAGATAAGAAATGTAAAAGGATGTTTGAGGTAAGGAAAGGAGAGATATAAAAGAACGAAAAAGAAAAGTAATCTCGAATGTTATAGAATGTTATGTTATAGAATGTGTTAGAGGTAGCTTAATGTTTACAATATGGGTGTATGTTTCTATTGTTTAAAATTTTTGCTTTGAATTGTATTACCGTTGGGTCGGTACATTAGTACATTGGACCTTCTGTCATCGTATGGCAGCTACTCTATTACCTCCCTTCAGACCGGAACTAAACTATACCTTTTAGTTGTGGTCGCCAAATTCGTAATGAGCTAAAATATTGGATACAGTAACGAAAAGATAAAAATGAACGTACTTATATAAAACTAACTTAAGTTTTATAGCATTTAGCAGAAAATATATTTTTTATAATTTTTTAATTATACTTTAATTTAACTGTAACAATAATCCAAAATTATAATACATTAATAATAATGCACCTTCTAACAGGTTTTCACGTGTTGATATAATTTAATTACATTAATGTACCGTTTTATATACATTTTCGCATATCTCAATGGGTTAAGATAATAGTGTAATACATACCTAGTCGACCTGTAATTACCTTGTCTTGCAAATAAATGAATTTAAATTTCCGTAACCTTCAAGTGCAAAATGTTTGCCGCCACACCTTTGTGCCTTGACCTAAAAACTGATAATTTTACACGAAATATAGCGCAGGCTTTTCGACATACAGAATCTTTACGCGCATCAGGCACGATCTAAATGGCTTTGCAGATGTGAACATACGGGTTGTGGAGGAAAAAGGGTATAGCTTTTCAAGTGCGAACTTTCAACTACCGTGCGAAGTTCTAGTGTTATGTGACTTTCGAAAATATTATTTTCCACTTTGTTTCCATTGGTTTTTGTTGCGTGAGTTATTTAATTACCTTTATATATGATTATTGTGTTTGTATTTGTATAATTTGTATATGTATTTATATGTTGTATATTTATATATTGTATGTATTTGTGTATTGTATTGCTTGTACTTGTATGTATTGTATATACTTGTATGTATTGTATATATTTGAATGTATTGTATATTATTTATGTATTATTGCATGTATATACTTCTGTTTGATATTATATGCACCTAACTCATGCTCTCTTCATGATATAGGGTTGACTGGAAGATAATGTCATTAGGCATTAAATAGGCCCTTGTATCCCTTAGTATAAGGTGTTACAAAAGAATAAATAAATAAATATATATGATAATGATTATTCATGATTATTTACGTAATATACAGTAGATATATTTTCATTTTGAAAAGGAACTGTGTTTGAATGGATACGGATTAAATTAATTAAATTAACCTAGCAAATTTATCTCGACTGTAATGCCTAATAATGGATGTTGTCATATTTATAAAGATGTTATCGAAAGCAATAAGGACAGAGTAATCCGTCTTAGTGGGGGAAAATTTTATCTCAGGGATGTATAATAATTATGTAAATTCTATCAACAAGGCAGGGTGTTCCAAGGATGAGATGAAATTGGGTCGTTTAAAAGAAAATTTATCGCTCTTCGGATGTTCAAATTGATGTACCTAACGACATTAATATCGAATAAACAAGTCTTATGAATTTTGCGACTAACATTAAGTTTTTTTTGTATTATTATGTTGTATGCTATGTATACGTAGATCAAAATATATAATATATTATAGTATATTTGGAATGTAACAGTCTAACTATATCAATTGATGTTTCTTTTGAAAGAATATTTAATTTAAAATATAAGTTATTTTAGAAGTCTAATACTCCGATCAAGCTGTAATAAACTAACAAGAACTAAAAAAGATATATCGAATGTATTAATGTAACATACGCACTGAAGAATAAGCGAAGTGTCGAACCCTGTTTAGATCCTCAGAGTTGATATGGGCAAAGTCTACCGTGGTTGCCTACTGATTCCTAAGAATAGGTATGCAGGTAACGTCTCATGTCAATTGTTACAAAAAGGGTAATCGCCGAGTAGCGGAGTAGCCCTGATCTGCTGGCATGTCGAAAAACGTCTGTCAGGTGAGCTAACACCTGGTTACGTGGGTCCAAACTAATTGACCGCTGAAGGTCATTTTTCAACAATACTTGCCTTTAAGAATCTGTTACAGTTATTGCTGACTGGCATCCGACCTTATCCCAACCCTTAAGTTGTTTGATAGCATACAATTTTAGTAACCGTTTTATAAGTAGTGTTTAATATCCAACAATAATTTCAATTGCAAAATGTAGACCTCATTTTATTATCATGAAGTTTTAAACGGAAACTATTTTTAATAAACTCCGCCAACCACTTCAACATCCAACGTCGGGCGTCCGAACTTTTATCACTAGGCACGTGGATAGTTACTAAAATTTTATTTAGTACCACCGTTATAAGCAGTTTTGAAATTAAACTGAAAGCAGTGAACGGAACGTCCATAAAGTTACAATGACCATAACTTCCCATAAACGACGGTTTAATCCAACGACTTTCGATTCAATGGAGTGATAAAATTACTTACCCCAACGGTAACGCCCACTAAGGTGATCGCGAAATGTGGGGAAGTTGTACTTATCCATAATTTTACGGTGAGTGAACATTCGGGACATCGATCATTTTCTTGTGAAATTTGTTTATGTGTTGTGTGTTTTATATTCCTTGTTATGAATGCTATATCGCTAACGTCAGTTTTAAAGCCAGTTATTAGCAGAAAATGTTCATGAGCTTTTCTATAATACAAAAGGCACAGTCAATCTGCCGGTTCTTATCGTTAAATATCAACCGTTAAACTGTTTCGGAAATTTTAAAAGAGGTTTTATTTAGTATCAATTTGCATTGAAGCACTGAATCCCCGTGCCTAGCAGAAGGACTTCATTAATTGTATACTTCATTATTGTATACTTCATTAATTGTACATCGTCATCATCAACATCATTATACGATATCTCTACTCCTGTCCACTGCTAGACATAGGACTCTCCAATAGCACGTCACTGAGCTCGATCTTCAGCTCTGTACACTTGTACTTTGTATTAATTGTACACTTTTTATGAAACGGACGATCATTTCTTTACATAGCTTGAGTAATAAACAGGATTACTGGCTGCAGTAGATTACTATCCGGTCTTTAGAGGATTCTTGAAACTCATCTAACTGAAACAGTACAGCGTTAATACCAACAAAGGAAGTTAAAAATTGGTTCTAGCCGATCCTTTTTACGCCAAACGTCCTTATATGTATACGAAGAGGTAGCTTTAACTTATTTATCTTAAATAGCCAAATCGTAACGAATTAGTTTCACGTTTCTTATTCGGGAGACTGATTGGAATGCCATGCCAGCGTCACTGTAACCTAACAAACATAACACAAAACTCTTCAAATTGAAGGTGAATTTCCAATAGACCCCATAATACAAGGTAAAAAAAAGAAAGTAAGTGTAGTCGATATTAAAGTAAATAACACATTAAACCTGTGAATGTCCTTACTATTACAAAACCTTTGTATATTCACGTGTTCATAATAGAGTTAATGTACAACTTTCGGCAACAATTTAGCTCTCTCCGACCTACAAGCGTATAAATACAAGAAATAAATAAGAGTATTTTGTCACAAAATTTATCACAACACATTTCTATTTCATTTGATCCAAAAAATCCAAAGTTGGAAAGTGAAATTCGGACACAAAGAAGAGCGAGAACGAACGAAATACATTTTTAGGGCCTCAAGTGTAAAGCACTAATGTCAGACATAGGTAGTTTAGAGTAAAGGGCCTAGAGAACCGTTAGCTCACCTTTATCTGAGTTAAACCGAATATAACAAAAAAGTATACAAAACTAGATCTAGATTAACTTTCGGACCTTACAGTGAGCGAGGAACATGTCTGGAACAAAACTCGAGAACACAATACACCCGATTGACGTCTATTGAAGTTTATCTTTGTTTATTGAGAATTCATATAATGTAATCCAAATATAGAATGAACAAAAATAACAAGAGAGAACAGACATATGTCATTACAATTATAGGTGTAGATTACATTTATCTAAAGAAAAATAATGAAAGAACGTTATTTTATTCTCATATTCATGGATAATTAAACAATTAATCCAGTGAATCAAGCATTAGACGCTTTCTAATTCGCGAGGTCAGACTCATCAAGGATACATCATCTGTTTTGTGATTTAAGTTCCCAGTGTTACCGTAGTAGATCAGCTTTGTGTCCTTCTTGCGTTGGTTGGCTCTGAGAAATTTACTAAAGTTCTTATAAATTTGCTTGATGGTTACTACGCAAGTCACTTAACGTTCGGACGTCTTTAAATTTGCCTGCCGTGCTGCCTGCCTGTAAAATTTTCATGCCTTAAGATTCTCCAGTAGCGGGGCAGATTCTGGTCGGAATTTTTCGCACTCGGAGAGAAGATTCATATTCAAAAGTGGAAAAACTAACGGGCTGTTAATGATGACATAGTACTTTTATATCCCATACACCCAACCCGCTTAACGCTTTTGACTTCCTATTTCTTAGAATCCTTCCTGATGTACACAGTCATGACTTTTACTAATTACTTACTATATTTTTACGTTGAGCATCTTAAGTAACGATACGCTGATGCGAGACGCTAATATTAGATCGCGTTTACCAAAAATCTAGAAATAGATCTTTATTAAACGCAATCTGTATCAGCGAATTTTAAAACTGTATATAGCTAGCTAGATCCTTATATATAAATTCGGATATTTTCTCGTTACTTGAGACATTTTAACAGTCGTATTGTGTCCGGGTTCATTAGCGATCTGTTTTGGTTCTAGCCTACATTGGTATGATATGAAGCTGTCCCGAAACTACAGTTACTATTCGTATCCAATTAAACTATTCATTCAATCGTTTGGACCGCGCGTTAACGACTCGAGCCTGGCCCATTTTACGATGTCGTAAAGATACAAAAATCTCTCGTTTTACTGCCCAGATTAAACATTATTGGACCATAAACATTCCTATCTGTATAAATACACAAATCTGTATCACCTTTTGTTTTTGGCATTCGTTTTCATTTGCGCGAATCGTAATAAATAAAAATGCT
This sequence comes from Mimoniades ocyalus, assembly GCA_018245615.1. Taxonomy (NCBI): domain Eukaryota; kingdom Metazoa; phylum Arthropoda; class Insecta; order Lepidoptera; family Hesperiidae; genus Mimoniades; species Mimoniades ocyalus. The sequence goes on along the minus strand of DWDV01000449.1, from coordinate 10,104 downwards.
GAAATTGACATTGAAATTATAAATCCACATACAGAATTCTACTTGAGAATCATCCCCGTTTTCTGTGTTACTGTCCTTAAGCCGTAATGCATGCCGTTGCCGGTTTGAATTGTCACAGTAGACAGACAGCCTTCGGGCTCTGTGGGATAAATCTAAAATAGAATTTCAGTGCGATACTGTTGACGTCCGTGACCCATAATAACCAATTCACATCAGATAGATTTTTAAATGTTTAATGTTGATAGGGTCTTTTTTGTCGAGGATGAAGTTTCCACCTAAAACACAGGTCCCTTATCAATTTTCCTCGTTAAGTTTTAATCGCAGCTTCTTATATATAAGCAAATACATATATATATCCAAATATATATATATGCAAGCTATGGAATGAGTTCCTTCCTAGGTATTACTGATAAACTATTATATCTCTAGAATAATGTACTTCGAACGTATCTTCAAAACATTATTCCAATTGTCATAAAATTATGAGACCTTACCATTTAACTTTACGTCTGTCACTTTGTCATGATCTTTGACTGAAAAAAATTATACTTCTCTAACAAAAACACGATACAAATATGTTTTCGAAACCAGTGTCATGGCAACATTGTCCAAAAGGCGTTTATTTTCGTTTGCGGGACACCTGTCACCGAATTTCGGTTTAGGAGCGTTAGATTGCCCGAATTGGGTTCTAATTCGATTTTCTTGTGAGCGGCACTAACTCTTGATAAATTAGATTATGCCCAAAGAAGATTACGGCGGTATATAAATAAGTCGAAATGAAACATAAAATGGGATGAACAAGCTTTTAATCGTTAATCGCCAGTGTTTTCTTTATCTTTAGGATTTCGGTCATAGTCAGTTTTCTGAGTAATTTTTTGTTAATTTTTTCAATGTCGGCTATAATAATCTTTGCCTCGACTATCCCTTGGCTTATCTATGTAAGTAGAGTGGTTCATATCATGATGATCATAAATTTGCGATTTATGACTCATATGTTACTTTCCACGGTGTCGATGTACCGGATCGTAAAAGTCGAATTTAGGCAGTAATAAAGGTTACTTTCCTTACACAGTTTATGTTCGAAGAACAATATTGTTTGGGTTTTTATGTGAAAAAATACTTTACTCAAGGAAAAAGCTTTATTAGTCTGATCAGTTTAAATGCTTAAATGGTGTAACAACGTAACATCACGCCTGTAATCCTCGAAAAGGTAAGCAGAGGAGTGTATTACGCTCTCACATTTGACCAGTTACGTTTAGGTCCCACTATGGGATAGGTGGTGAGTCTATTGCCATACATTGGGTACATATCCAGACTCCGAGGCACTACTAAAAAATCTAAATTAAATAAAATTAGTAGTGCCTGACCCGGGAATTGACCAAAGGACCTCCCGATCGGCAGTCGCACTTGCAACCAACATGACCAACGAGGCAGTTAAAACCTAAAAAGTTTGAACAAAACGTTTGGTTTTCCTGTTTTTGCGTTAGTACCATTGGAAAGTTTGATAGAATATTTTTTCGCATAAACCGGGAAAAAAGTTTCAGCAAACAATTCTATTCTGCGGATTTTAATCAATGATGTTGTTTTTGAAAATATAATTTTTTTTATATCGACGTACTATTAGCGCTTTGTAAAAAAAACATTCTGATATAAGAAATAAAATTTTGAATTGAGTGTTACATGACTTTGTAATTTCATGTATAATTCCACTGTAGTCAGAAAGTTTTCAATATTCCTTGCAACCTTCACTATCATAAATAGTTAATCAGCGTGACAAAGATATTACCGGGACGATGTTTATTTACTTTAATATGCATGGGCTATAACCCTAAAGGTTCTTTGCGTACAATTAATTGGCGGTTGCTAGGGAACGAAAGCAAATCCAGGATAACCGAAAGGTAGCCAGTAATAAGCTTAAGGGAACGTAAAACCTTAACCGAACTATTTTATGTCCCTAAAATAGAAAAAGGGAGCAGCTTTATGTAGTTTACGGATTAATGTAAGCATTCACAATTCTTTATATTAACCGTTGCTTTTTATAGCAAAATTAAAGTTTCGTTATTTTTCGTTATGCTAGGTTTTACACACTAAATTTTAAGTAATAAAAGTCTAAGTTTGGAATCAGTGGTATATATAAACCAGGTTATACATAACTTATCATAGATAAAGGCTGATCAGCTATTTATGTTCATTTTAACGTAACAGCACGCCTCTAATCCACGAAAATGTTGGCAGAGGAGTGTAGAATACTCTTATGTTTCACCAGTTACGTTTATGTCGGTTAATGGAATAAGAGATGATCTAATTGCTATACTGCGTGCAAATTCATCTTTCTGAGTTACTACTGAAATTTAAACTTGAAAATCTAAGTAACATTCTAAGTTACAAAAATCCAATATTACCCGCCCCGGCATATGAACCCAGAACCAGACCCCAGAACCCAAAACTCGACCAGCAGTCACACTTGCAAGCACTCGACTAACGAGGCAGTCTCATTCAAATTCATTTTAATCTTCTGTTTTAAGACTTGGTAATTTTAGTGTTAAAACCGTCTGCATACAATACATTACAATGCAATACATTGGTCTGATTAGGGCCAATATATTCTCCTTCCTCAAGTATTTTACTAACGTTGAAGTAGTGTCATTGTACTAAACATCCAATTAGAAAGAAATCAACAATTATTGCTTTACGGTGAATTAAATCCATAGCCATTAGTTAAAATCTTGAAGAATTTTCATTATAATTTGCGTTTCTGGCGTGATAAGGATTATGACTGTAAGAAAGACAACATAATATATTTTTTAAGAGAGTGGCAAACGGGCACGCAGTAGTTACAAATGGCTCCTCAGTGTTGAAAATCTTCAACTAACTTCGATTAGGACTGTGTTCGAATAGGGTTGTTCGAATAGGCCAGTGTCAATGAGATCAATTAGTATTTGTATTTAATAGTACAATTATTCAATATTCATAGGTCATAAACATATCGATAGAACTCGTATAGGGCTGTTAGTTAAAAATTCAGTTAGCAAATTTTAACATAAAAGGAATTAATCATAATTAGTATTTGTCCTATTAGAACTTGATCACAAATGTTTTGTTGTTATCGAGGACTGAAACAGCTGCCTCTAATATGTGCAATATTGCACTGCATCCTCACATTTCAGAGCAAAATATCCATATATTGTTTTATTAATAATTGTTTCACCGTAGAAGAAGGTATAGCTAAGTTACCCCCTTGGCCGAAGCTTTTAATTGTTCACAAATTTGTAGAATACCGAAAAGGGATAAATAAGTTGATATTTTTCAGTAATTGATAGTGACACTTTACCTCTTATATTTATAACGTAACATCACGCCTGTATTCTCCTAAGACATAAAGAAAGGAACAGCGAACACGCCCACATTTTACCAGTTATGTTTACGTCCCACTGTTGGATAGGTTATGAGCCTATTGCCATTCATCAGGCATATTTCCAGACTGCGAACCACTTGTAGAAAATCTAAATTAGAGATATCTAATAATGTCCCACCCGGGCCTTGAACCCCGGGGCTTCTGGTCGTCAATCGCGCTTGCAACCAATACAACCAACGAGACATATATTTATACCTATATTTGGATATTATAACGATGCCAGGCAGAAAACAAGAATAAAAGTATTGTGAAGCCGTGTCCCACATTGCAAATTCATATATTTTTAAACTAGACAATGTTAACACATCAAAAGCGAATCAAATATATTTGTTTATACACGTCCAATTTTGTATCTGGATCGTGAAAAATATGTTGCTAGCCTGGAAAGAAGGGCTGGATGTCTGTATGCAAAAAGTCACCTTGATTTTATACAACGTTTGTACCTAAGTAATAAGAAAGCAAAATATGGAAACAGAAACCAAGCATGTGAAGAAAATGGATTTTGTACCGAAACGGTAGCGTCCAACAGATTTACTACGCCTTTGGGAGCGTGTACCATATCTGTGCTATAAATTCTGGATCATTCCCGTCCCGGAGGGCTATGGGTTCCAACTCGAATAAACAAGCAAAATCTCTTTCATATTGTACACTTAGAAAATAAGAAACAAAAATGTTTAGAAGCAGTAATCCTCATGCTAAATGTACCTTCTTTGCTATTGCCTTTCGGCGTTCTAAGTTGGATTTTATTAGGTCGGGGTAAAAGGGGTCCCGCCCCCTACCTTAGTAGACCAGGCCAATCTTATCTTCCCGTGGTGAACTATATATACAACTGACGAGTCACTGATGATTAACTGATAGCAGTGTAGCGTAACCTACCGAGGTATGGTTAAATATTCTGGTCCCCTACGAGCGGCAGTGGTGAAAGAAACTGTGCATTGGTGTTCCTAACCAGCGTGAGGATTGTAGACGAAATCCCTCAGGAAGTGCCTATGTCCTTGCCGCAGACTGATACAGACTGATGCTGATAATGATAAATGATATTTTTATCCAATTCGACAGTAAAACATAAGTGACATGTTTATATATTGATGTAATCGCTTGTAATCCCCGAAGAGGTAAACAGATAGTGTAGAAGACTCCCAAGTTTTACCAGTTACGTTTACGTCTCATCATGGGATAGGTGGTGAACGTATTGCTATACACTGGGCACAAAACCAGACTCCGAGCCACTACTAGACATATAAACTAAAAAATCTAATTTAGAAAATCCACTAGCACCTGAATCGCGAATTGAATCCAAGACCTCTCGATCAGCAGTCATACTTGCAATCACTTGGCCAACGAGGCAGTCAATATTAATGATATATGCATCATTTCTGACAATTTCTTATTACTATTTAAAATCACATCAATATCAATCTTAATATCATCGCTGAGCATACAGGTTTCAGATGCGTTTAAAGTTTTCAGTTGCCATTTTCCATTCTGTAAAGAAATTAGGTTCGATAGCTACTCGTAGTAATATTCTGGAACATTCTCTTTGCTACATGCTTACATTCGTGAACGTTTTGTATGAAACCAACTTAATCTTATTCTAAATAGTAAGAATTTAGAGACTGGTAAGTTATCTTATTCTCCATATAACATATACTATCTCTACTGGGTGAAGTTCATAGACGCTATATCTTAAAGTCTACTTCTATAGATTTCTCAATATACTACTTACACCAATTAGCCGAAGCTAATCTAATTTCGACACAAACTGAATGATTATATGATGTGAACCCCGAAAAAGTTTACCAAGTCGGTCAAGGGGGCACACACAAACACACACATACACGCACAAAACGAATTGTATACAGAATAAACACGTGAACCGTAGATACTTTATCAGAAACTTTTATGTGCGGGCCGCACGCGATGCCAGCCAGCTTATTGATTCGCCTGCTCGTATCATCAAATGTTGGACGTTGACATTTTTATGGTAAAACGTCAATGGCCAATATTGATGATAATTTGATAGGATGTGCTTGGATGCGTGGCATTAGCCAATAATTTTAAGGTAGGTCCCTAGTCTTAACGTATTGGTTACGACTTAAAACTCGAATCTACGGGAGTCCTTTACAGTCAAGCTTGCTCCAGGTTAGCGACATTTCCAATCATCAATTATTTCCTATAGGCAGATAAGCGACTGTCAGCTAACATTGACAAAGGAGGTCAATTTTTTAATGTACTCTCTGCAACACGGAAGCGCTCGTGCAAACTTCGCACTATCAATCACTTATCAAATCGAAAGCGACTGGTGTTACGGAATCTTATATACCTAGTGTCTGCTGTATGTACCAACGCAAAAGATATGGAAGTAAGCTGATGAGTTACAGCTCATTTTCATGCTTCAGATACACATATGAATGTGAATGTATATTTCAGCCAGGTGTCAGTTAGATAAAGTCTGCAGAAAAAAAATGTGACGCGTGTTCTATTCAATGATGTCAGAGCTTTCGATTAGAATATTCGCTCTGACAACGCGATGCACGGAGCTACAGGAATGTAATGCGTCGGTGGCTAGACACACATCGTTAATGTTTATTAATGCTTTTATAACTTGAGGCGGTTCTGTAACAAAAACAATATAGCAATGTTTGCTATTTACATAGTAGATAGTCTTAGGATTTATGGCTTTGAGTACCCCTTATTACAAAAAAAAATTAATAATTATATGAGTCCTATCTTTGGAAATAAAAATATTAGTGGAATCAAGGTCCTTAAACTTTTGAGGTGCGGTTATATCTTATAGGTACACTAATAACGGCATCCTTAAATTTAGGAACAAATTAATTCATACCTTACGCTAATATTCTTCACATATCAATGGTTAATTTATTAAAGTGTTTATTTTACCGATCTGTTTCGTAGCCAATTCTCGGCTACCTCCTTGACCCGGTAAAGATATGTCATCGATATCGTTAATTCAGTTAGATATTCACACTGAATCAATTGATTTGTGCGGTTCTCTTTGTTATGGCGTGGTCTGTTTTATATCAACCGCGACAGAAAGTCCCTGAGTAGAAATAAGCTTGGCGTTTACAGATTTTTAAATCACCGTTTGTAGGGTTTCGTAGTCTTGTTGCAGGTGTACGATACAAAGCGATGAATCAAGTTGAGCAATGGAAATAGCCTGCGTTGACAGCTAACGGAAAATTTTCGTGACTATTTCCGTGCTACGTTCATTGTTAGACGTTCAGCTTCGTGAAACGAATGTATTACACTTTGTTTTAAGTTATTTTAGTCTTTATTCAGTTTGCCAGTGTATTATTAATATCATTAACAACTACTATTAATCTAACAGCCATTAGTTATCATTCCAAGCAATATGTTGAAATTGATTGCAGATATCCATAAACTATTGCCTTTTGTTACTATAGCCTGCTACTCTCTTTAGGTCTTGAAAGCTAAATTAGTTACGTATTAGTAGACACTGGAACTACGATTTGGATCTTGTGTCCAATTTCAGAAGTTCCGTTCGGAGAATTATCTTGGATTAAGACCGTGTGGACTCATCTTCGGTAGTTGAATGTGCGGTCAACGTCAGCAACCGCAACACTTCTGTTTATATATTGATCAGTCTACTGCACTAGATCATGTGTTATTGATACAGTTTAACTATGTAACGATAACAACAAGAGTTCATAATTTTTTTTTGTTTAATTTATATTTTTAATATTCCTCTGTTTAATCATTATCACCCCTCTAATATAGAGCACAAGTCGGACATTTTGCTGCAAATGTTCTCTGCACGTCAACCTTTCGGCAAAGCAGATATTGCAAGTAGTAGAAAACATCTTAACCAATTCAAGAAATCCATCTGCAGTATTTTGTGCAACGTCTAGGGGAAAGAAACCGCTGATAGTAGAATAGAAGCTTCTATAGCTGGTGTATGTTCACTGTTGTTACTCCTGGCTACATTCACCGCGTCCACTAGATTCTGGTAACTGTGAAATTTCTAATGGAAGTTCGGTAGCGGAGGCACAGCTATAACGGAAACGAGTGTAACGGATGTTTTCGAAGTTAAGTATTTCTAGAATCTTCACCATTGCTAACTGTGGCCTAAGACTCCTCATTCTGAGAGTAAATCTAACTGAATTTTTCAGCTTTCGTCAGGGTGCTCATAGCACTCTTTTCATTTTCATTATAAAAGGAAATCCTTGTCCAACAGTAGAACAATAAAATGGTTTTTCATGATGAAAGAATATAAAATGTCTGTAACTACATTGCCAGTTAATAATAAAGATATATTTATGTAATATTTAGTAGCCAGAATGCAGAGTTAATTCTTAACCTCCATTGTTAGAAAATGTAATATTAGTTTGCAACCATGAATACGCGAAATGTCTGATATTATTACCGAATGCTTTTACTCAATATAAGCATGTTAGTCCTCGTTACGTGCGGTAGTACCTATATCAAAATATATCGAACATCACGTGACCTTTAATAATTATAAAGGGCAGTTCATATACGGCTATTCGATTCGCATATTTCTAATTACATGTAATTGATAATATTGCACCCAAATATAAAGCAAATAGTCATGTTCAATACAGATCTATCCGTCCTGATTGTAAATCGAATTTACAACTCTCAGCCCAGCTATCAGCATTAATATCTACTAGACCAATAAGGAAGAATGTACGTAGGTACATGTTTTATATGTTAGAAGTGTTTGTTTAATAATACGTGCTGAGATAACTTGTTTTGAAAAATTTCTTAATTATTAAAAATGTCATTGAAAAATATTCTGAAATAACAATAGTGAGCCAAATTGAACATTATATCTAAAATTTATAAAATTCTTCATTTTTTATTTTAAATATTTTGTTATCGTTATTGGAAATAAGTGCTTAGCTATTGTCTGAAATTACGAGAGAATTCGTTATATTATAATTAGATATTCTAGAAAGCTACAATTTCAAATATACATTTTATTTTAAGTACATCTAGGGTCTAAATCCACTTTGATATTTTTCAATCAATTGCCGTAGAGCAGTCACATTTTTATTAGCAATGCGATTATGATAAAGAACAATTATTTTGCATCGCGCTCATCTCAACACGTTATTACATTGGTGAAAAGAAAAAGTAACATCAAGTAACATCATACATTGGAAAACAGTTACTAAATATCCTGTTCCTCATCAATCTGTTCATCATCAATCTGTTCATCATCATCCTATCTCAATTCACTGCTACACACAGACCTCCCCAAAGAGCGACTTAAATAGATAAATAAAATAAATCCTCAAACAAAGGCTCCAATTAAATAATCTTCTATTATGACCATCTACTCAGTTATTGTTGGTTTAAAATGAAAGGGGCTATAACCACAGTATGCCACGCTGGCCAAGCGCGGGCTAACAGACTCGACGCTCCCTACATAACATTACGAAGAAATCCCACTTGCACAAGTCTTCTTACGATTTTTTCTCTCACCGTTACAGCTGTTGCTAATTTGCTTTATCTTGAAGTGCGCATAATTTTGTAAAGAAAGAGATGAGAGTAAGGAATTGAACCCAAGAACTCCACAGTGGGGGGCTGAATTCTATAACTTTAATAATACATATTCAATTACCTTGAAATACCCTTAATATTGTATGTATTATGAAATTGACACATTAAAGCATACCTCTTCGGGGATTACGGGCGTGATGTTACTTTTTTTTAAGCATTAAATAGGCCTCGAACAGGTTCATTGAAATGGGGTCACTTTATAGTGTGTCATTTTTACCGTCCTTTGATTTCATTTTAAAGCATACCTATACTGTGTACAATGATATTGTTACTTTCCACAACCACATAGCCATTTGTCCAAGGTTAGTAATTCAGGTCACAGTAACGCATTCAACCAGGGATCGATAAGGGAACAGAATGGCAATGTTTTGGGTGGCTTTGTTCGTTGAGATATGGAACAATGGATTGAAATAAAACCACGCTTTTTGGTGTGACAAATTTAACTTGCAAGAATCTGCGGTTGTCTCAGACGTTATTTAGCTAGTTATATGCCCACCGTATGCACGTATATAAACGTTTATAGAGTATGCGAAATAATACCATATATCGATTGGATATGCTATTTAGCTAAAACACTTATGACCACAGTACCTTCGTACCTGCATCATTACTGCATTGCATCAAAGAAGATATAAAGTTAATATGATATTTATTTTGAGGTAAATGTTGTAATTTATTTTTAATTTTGCACAATTTATTTTCAGTACATATTTTCTCACTTTGTGTTTAAATTTCTTTACTTTTATTGGAAATTATATGTATTAGGTGCATATACCCAACTTTCTATCATCACTAGGGTTGACTTGTAGACAATGCCGGTTGACATGAAGTCCGCCCTTTGTTAACAACAATAAGAAATAAATTAAATAAATAACATAACTAGCCATCATATGACAAGAAAAATAAACTAAAGTATATTTAAAGTACCACAGTATATTTGCACAACGTAGGGTCCTAACCATTAGACGATCACGGCCTGAATGCCTCGTTGGTCGTGTTGGGTGCCAGTGCCGAACGGGAAGTGCTGGGTTCGATTCCCGGGTCGGCACTACTAAATTTTCTAATTTAGATTTTCTAGTAGTGGCTCGGAGTTTGGATATGTGCCCGGTGTATGGCAATAG
>DWDV01000448.1:0-16766 GCA_018245615.1 Mimoniades ocyalus | reverse complement strand
ACCGGTGAAACGTGGGAGTGTTCTGCATTCCTCTGCCTACCCCTTCGGGGATTACAGGCGTGAAGTTACGTTTATAAATACAAAAGAACGTTAAATAATTTAGTAATGACTTTGGCTTAATTATCAATCAATTGGAATCAATCCAAGACAAAATTATTTCAATATTCCAGCGATTCGAAGTTATTGATATTGACGACAATAGGAAGTTATATAATTACGCAAATTGATATTGAAATCTGAAACTATACATGACCACCGATGTTAGAAACGATCTAAATATAATTATATTATAATATCTAAAGGTCTAGACGTATTAACATATGAACGATGTTATAGACGTTTGATGTAGGGCGAATAGCGTGTCTTATGTTTGATAAAATGTTCCGAGAACGTCACTATTCATATAAACCTTTTCCCTTGATACTATACTTAATAATGAATTATATAAATGACTTTGACCTAATCCTTCCGCTGACACAGGTCTCAATCTCATAATATGTGGACCCTTGGAGATTAATGCGAAATTTGAGGAGTTATGAGAGTTTTAAAATTGTCATTTATATATAAAAGCTCGTGAATAGTTGTTTTTTAAAGTCTCCTCGTAATCTTGGTCAAAAAAATTGTTTTATGACAGAACTATATTACATACGTTAAACGCGAATTCACAGTGACCACTTTTTTTTTAAATTAGCTTTTTATGGTCATGTTGGCCTGCGGTCCACTTCTAAGCAGGGATTGGATCTTGCTACCACAAAACACAAAGTAGGCAGATGTCGTGTTTGCGCTTAGATGGACGTGTGTAAAGTTATACTGGGAAAAAAAACCTTGTAACATCGCGCTTCATTCCCCGAAGAGGTAGCCAGTAGAGGGTAGTACACTACCACGTTTCCCCAGTTACATATTTTCATATTATTATATCATGTTTCGTAATATAGAAATCTTTGATTAATACTTACATATAACTATTCTTTTAATGTGTAACTGCATTCTCTTATAAAAACATATTTTTTTTTTAATAATGATTTCTTTTTAATATATGAGATGAGATTTATATGAGAATATTAACAGTTCTTAATCGTTTACAAGATGTTGACAATCTCATTAAATGGGATAAAGTATAAAGGTTTTTCTGCTTGAAACAGCTTAATTTTAGCGAAAACATTTCGTGTCTTAACTTGTTATGAAATACCCACAAAGATTTGCCTTACATACGATGTGATCCGCTTAATGATATAACACTCGCGAATATTTTGCTTGCATACTTAAATAGTGTATTTAAGTTTTAAAGTTAGCACTTTAAGCTCAAAACCCGAGTCTTTGATCTAGACTTTAGCACACACTATGCATTCCAACTTCCTAATCTCCTTAAACGAGTATTCGACATGACATTGTAACAACAGTTCCCGAGAGATATGTTAATGCTTTGTTTTACTTGAGTACAATAATGACTTTGTTGGGCGGAGACGTCATAGTATTGTAGCAGGTTTTATTTGAATTAGTTCAAATTAGTTCAAACGTAACCAATGAAACGTGGGAGTGTTCTGCATTCCTCTGCCTACCTCTTCGGGGATTACAGGCGTGAAGTTACGTTAGTTTCCTTATCACACAGTCAGATATTTTAATATGACTAATGTGTATTCAGTTTTACAGTTATTACAAGCATATGTAATTACGTATCATCATGATTAATGCACATAGAAGCATAATAACAAATAAGCAAATTCAGTAGTTATGGCCCTAAGAAAATATTTCTCTGTTATTACTATCTTAAAAGTGAGGTGTGTAAACGCTCCTCTGCTTAATTCTTCAGGGATTACAGGCGTGATGTTACGATAATATGTGCAATATAAATTTGAAATACTTTTATTAATCAACTCCAAATAGAGTGAAATAAAGCGTGGAGGGTTGAATAAACATTATTCAAGTATTTGCGGTAAAGAAGTTGCGGGAAAGAAATCTTTTGGGTGTATTTTGTAAAAATATTTCTTGTTATATACAAATTAGGCTTGGGAAATATCTAGTAAAGTTTATATAGCTATACAATTTGCTTAATAAGATAATAATAATATTTTACCAATTCTATTTTTCTGACTACCTTGTTGATTTAATGGTTCATTAACTAGGTGACTAACTCACGAAAAATGTTTGTATGATGATAACAAGTTCTTAATCTGTGCCCGGGTGTAAAGCTATCTAGACAGTAGACGTACCTATATAGAAATATTTATAATATGTATCTAGTTTATCAGCCACTTGGTCACCGCAGCATAGAGAACCGATTTCAGGATTGAAATATGGCCACTTGTGCGTTGTCCCAAGATATTATCATTGCTGTAAACGAAAAAATCCTTCCTGCGTTTTTCTACTATAAGTTTACCCATAAACATTTACTTGACATTAGTAGTTAATAATACGCAAGCAAAGTACAGAGATATTCAATCCGTCCTTTAAATTCAATTAACGAAAAAACATAGCTGCGAAAAATCTTTGCACCTGTATATTTTTATAAAAATCTGAAAATTTACTTTGCTCTTTTTCATTTCCCTGTAACATGCCGAATACAGGCAAGGCAAATTGAAATGTGAGTATTTTATATGAATCTCATATCACTCGCTGGTTTTTAAAGTACCAACCAGCATCATATGACTAACGAATATTTCAAACTTGGATATTATTTTTTGTAACTGAAATAAAAAAAAAAATTACACGGCTTTGTACAGTACAGCTTTTCACTTTTTTTTAATAAAATAGTGAGAAAGATGGAATATTTATAAAAGTTTGAAAAAATCAGTAGGTGTAAAAAATACTCTGTTGTTAGTTTTTGATTAAAATTATATTACGAATGTACTCGTACTGTTAAACATACCGTTTATCATAATAATATATATTAGCATTAACATAATTATTTACTTCTTCATCGTGTTTCAAAAATAATGTATAACCACTTAAATTAGTATATATTAGTATTTAATTATTACTCTTTTATTTTCCGATAATCTGAAAGTTTAGGGTTAATAATAGTTAACGATCAATGTATTTTGACATTAATTTTCAAAGTGGTTTAGCATTAAAAGATAAACTTTACGTAACATCACTCCTATAATCCCTGAAGAGGTAGGCAGGGGAATGTATAACATTACGTTCCACTATTGAATAGGTGGTGAGCCTATTGCTAAATAAATTAAATAAACTACATTAATAAATAAACTTTTTAAATAAAAAAGTCTTACAGAGAAAAGAGCTTATTACTTCCTTTGAATTTTAGTAAAATTATATTTAGCATATTGTGGCTAAGCAAAATATCTGAAGTTAAATCACATTTCGTTGCAGCGGGCGAACTAATTTGTCAACTTTTCACCTATTCGGTCTCGCTTGGCCTTGTTCGGCTCGTTGCGGCCGTGTTTGTAATAAAACAAAATGCAACTACTCCCGTTCAGAGCAATGAAGAAAACTACGTAATAAATATATTAACGCCGGTATAAAGTTAAACCTCGCTGCTCTCGTTAAGGAGTTTCTCAATTTTTACTTACCTATTAAAAGAGAAATAAAACTTATATTGAACTTTCTCTCTCAGTCGCTTCCAAGCTACAGAGCTCTTTATGATTTGAATAAGCGAACTTTAAATCTACTCGTAACTTGCATTCGCATAAAATTTAAAAACCTTGATTAATTTTGAATGAAACAAGACACTGTTAAATAAATGTTATTATTGTGGTTACTCTGAATTTCAAATGCAAAACGTCCGGGTATCATGTGAATTCAAGTGTAAGCTAAGTTGATATAAGCACGACTGGGCGTTGATATCGTTTCACGTACGCCACGGCTTAATAGACTTAACCTTGCATCAACACGTAATATTATTTTACGAGTGAACCGGTTCTAGGCGGTAAGGCGATTACCGAAGTATCTTGTTATATAAACTCGCAGCTTATAAAGTAAGAGGCTGTCGTACGCGAAACTTAGTTAAATTACTGTTCGGAAAGTATTGAAACATGTATTATTTTAGACAAACGACGCTAGTAAAACACTAGGAAATTACAGAGACTTAGTTTACAAAAAAAAATGCTTTAAATTACATTTCACATATATGTGAGATTTTGAATATGATTTAAGATATTCGTGATAAAGCTAACATCCGTCTTTTCAACATGTAAATCAAACAAGTGATGGCATATTGCTATATGTACCACCACGCCTATAATTCCCGAAGACGCAGGTAACAGCGTGTAGTACACTCCCACGTTACAGATGTAAATGATAAGTCAGATTACTTCCACATATTTTGATTAATAACATGAAATGTATTCTGTACTCGTTTATACTGTAATTGACATTGAAGTTAGCCACACGCTGGAGTCTAGAGTTTGACAGTAGATGAACTGTTGATCTATGAGATGTATCTATTTTACAGTTAAAAAGGTAATTTCAGGATGTCTGCAAAGTACTGCAAGCAGTCAAGCAATACATGAACAGAGAGAACAAATGGGTCTTCAGCTAAATCTTCAAATATAAGCAACAGATTAAGACTACTTTATGAACAGTTATACATTGAACAGCTACGGGCGGTGGATACCATATCATGAAACTCACATGCCCTAGTGCTACGTGTATTATACAAGGAAACGGAATTTCAGACAACTGAATAGTGCTTTACTTGACTGACACATTAATTAAGTCGTTGCAAGCGGGCCAGCCGACCGAGAAGTCCTGGGTTATAAGCCCGGGTCGGATCATATTATTTTTTCGTACTTAGAATTTGTAGAACTGGCTCGGAATCTGAATTCGTGCCGATTGTATGTCAATAGGAACGTGGCAGTGAACTAACTTTTTTGCTCATCTCTTCGGAGATTATAGACGTGATATTTAATAATGGGTTAAATACGTATAGATCACTAAAAGTTCCTTTCTATGCGTTATTTCTAAAGGTTCCATTGAACAACAACCTAGACTATTCAATTAGATCCTATTAAGAGATAAAATCTTCATGAACATCATTCATCTGAATGCTAATTAATACGCTTTAGGTCTAACTCAGAATGCTCTGCTTTCGCAACGAACTTAATTAGTACCCTGTCTAACTGTCAGCGAGTGATGTAGTGATTAAACGATATATTTTACCTTGGGAAAAACGATATCTAATCTATTATTATACAGAAAATAAGCCACAAATATATTACCGTTTGATCGAAGACCTGTTGCTTGGTGTAAGTCCGAAATCTCAAATCAAACTTTTAGCTTTTTGCTTTACTGTCGTTAATATTATACATTGAGTAAAATCACGCCTGTAATCCCCGAAGAGGTAGGCAGAGAATTGTAGTACACTCTTTTCACCAGTTACGTTTAGGTCTCACCATGGATTAGGTGATGAACCTACTGCCATATGCCAGGCACACGTCTAAATTCCGAGCCGCTATTGGAAAAATTATAAGTCATACAAATCCAATGGTGTCCGACCGGAGATATGAATCCTGGACTTTTCAATCAGCAGCCGGCTTTGCAACCACTCGATCAACGACGTAGTCAACGATTGCTTTACTTTCAAAATAAATCTTTCATAAATTTGATATGAAAGAGGATAAGCTTTTCATTAACTGCTAGTATTAGTTATAATATTATTTTCAAGAACTCGTACAGAACCATTGGACGTCAGATGGGCTGAGCCTGTGTCATGGAACTAGATTTATTATTCTTACATAATTATACTGATGCTGAAATATTTGTCTTTAGTGAAAATTAGTCAGGCTTTTATTAACCATTAGAGCATCAGCCATCTACGAGGAAATAGTTTCGGAATAAATAGCTCGTGAAAGATGAAGCGAGTCCTTTTTGAATGCGGTTCAGTTTCAGGAAGATTATGAAATTTCTGAGGTCTTCGTGAAACTTGTTTCGCGTCCGCGATGTCTCTGGAGTGCAGTACGCTCATGTGAGCACAAGCAGCCGCGTCTTTCACGTGTTTCCATGAAATGTAGAACGAAAACTTAATTATGCTGTATCTTACTGAGTTTTGAGATCTTTCTATTTAGTTGTTATGACGTTTTACAAATATATTATCCGTGAATCTATCTATATATTTGTTCATTTATGCCTGTTTGCTAATATGTACTCGTATATATCGGAACGAACTTCATTGAGACTGCCTCGTCGGTCGTATTGGGTGCAAGCGAGACTCCCGATCGAGAGGTCATGGGTGGCCCGGAGTCTGGGTTTGTGCCCGGTGTATGGCAATAGACCTTATTTCACCACGTTTTCCATATTGTTTTCCATTTTTCTTACACAGTTCAGAAAATTAAAAGTATAGTGAATTCTGCAAGAAATATATTTATTTCATCAAAACCATTTATAACGCTACTGTTGGACAAGGGTCTGCTTTCAGAATGAAAAGGGTTAAGGCCGTAGTCTACTATAGATTGACAGATTTCACACGCCTTCGGGAACATTATAGAGAACCCTAAGCTGTGGAGATTTCTTCATAATGTTTTTATATATAAAAAACGTAACAAACCTTTAAATACACAAAAGATAAATGTTTTTACATTTAAAAAAAAATGCCAAAGTCTGTAATTATGATGACTTATAAGTACCCAACCGCATCATTGTCCTTTTACCTCGCTTTATAACATAAATAAATTTCAATGGGGAATTTATTAAAGCGCCCAGCGTTTCTCCCACAATTTATGGTTATACGCTCATGCATCGCGCGTATTATAGAATAAAACCCGCTAACTTTCTCGTACAAACTCCGCAAAAGCTCTACAGTTTTCTCTTTTATATAGCACTCGGAAACTCTAGCTCCTTTGAAGCCCTAATTTGAGACGCTGGCACTTGAAACACATGGAATTTAATATTTTTATAACCGACGTAATAATATTAAATATTTTGCTTAAGAACTTGAATTTACATATTAGAAGGTTTTCTTGTGAGTTCATTGGACCGTTGCCATATTGTCGTGCCAAGGTAAGCTATGTTTCTTTATTTTCGTGTTCGTGTCATGTAATATACCCTCGAGATATCCACATATCAAGCTTTTGCCTCGTCAAAAATGTTGTTTTGCTTAAGTTACAATAGATACGCTATTTTTTTAAATCATTGGTGTTATGAAATGTTGACTATCATTTTATTTATATTTTCATATATCTATTTTTCTTTGTCCATTGTTTAAAATTTTCAAACCAAGTCACGATCATTTCTTCTGCTAAGATTTTTGTTGGACGTCTCTGCCGATAGTAATCACACCTGCGCTTCTTCTAAGATATAGCGATTTTTGTCACGACCGTGACTCACATAAGTGTTAATATAATTTCAATTAGATTTCAACCGTCGTTACATTATATCTGTTATCAAAGTTTTTATGAAGTGTTGAAATGTGATTAAAAACCCATTTTCCCCTATCATACACTTCGTCATATATGCTATAAAAGCACGTATTAAATGTATCTACCTGATGTTAGTAGGTCTCGATGGTCTTTAAATATTTGTAATGTCAAAGAACTTGGCTATTTGTTCCCTGCTCCGAACGACTTCATTTTATTAAATTGTTAGTGAACCTACCGAGTGTAAGATTATGTTGAATCCTTTACAAAATAGTCATTTGTCGTTGATTCAAAAATATATTTGAGTAAAAAGTGATAGGAATTCAGAATGAAGGAGTTTAATCAACTTGTGAGCATCATTTGAGGCCGCGACCCGCCCGCCTCCAACTTGCACGCTGTCCAAACTTTTGCTACTTTGCTAACTAACTTGGATTTCTCGTCAACGGGTAAAAACACTATATATGTGATTAAAAATATGTTTTACATATTAATTATTCATCTGAAGTCACTAACAGGTGATTTTGAAAACTGTCATAACTTTTTAATCTCTGTATATGATTATTTTTGTATGAATATGAGTAAGATATCAAATATTATATTGTTTATGTTTCGTTTGGAAATAATTGATCATTTCCACTACTAAACTTTTTTCTATATACTTTTGGAAATGTTAGGAAAGTTGAAATATTTTCTCTTAATAATCTAGTTGGATAGCATGGACGTCTTTGGGGGTAATAGCGGGCAAAATAATATAACATGTTCTTTTATTTTGCAATCAACATAACTGTTGATGAAATTTGAGCTCGCAAAACTAAAAAGCTATTTGAGAAGTGCCAATACTTCAAATCTCGTGTCCTAAAAGTTTTTCATAACATCAATAAACATTATCTTTTAAATCTGCAAAGATACTGGCTATACAGTTTTAAATATTTTCAACAAAAAAAAAATGTCATTTTAATACATTACTGAAGACTAAGGATTTATAACCTTAAATAGAGGTAAGTATGATTAAATATGTAGAGCTGCAATGGTTAATTGACAGTAATCCCTGGTAGTTTCATACCCAAATCCCTGTACAA
Source organism: Mimoniades ocyalus (assembly GCA_018245615.1). Lineage (NCBI taxonomy): Eukaryota > Metazoa > Arthropoda > Insecta > Lepidoptera > Hesperiidae > Mimoniades > Mimoniades ocyalus. Next base: position 8,377 of record DWDV01000448.1, on the reverse strand, counting down.
TTATATAAAAAGATGCTTGGTTGGATGAGATAAATAAACACGTTGTTTGAAAAGAAAGAGTTATTTACATGAATAAGTGGTGTTTCTAAAGTAGTTCTCTGGTAACTTTATTCAAACTGCAGTGCACGTAGCATCCTACTTTTGTGGAAAATTGCAGTTGGCACCGAGATTGCTGCGAAGAAGTTGTTCAACTATGCGTCGGGGACCCTACTCGAACCTGCCACTGCTAACTGACTACGGGCCCAGTATTATTGCATTCTTCAAATACTTCTAAAATTTTCTATGAAAAGATTAATGAGTTGTCTCTGAACATTTTTGAATTGTTACGAAGTTTTTCGTATTGCAATATTGTATGTTCTTGCTTACTTTGAGAGGATATTTTTATATATATATATCTACATCCAGCCTATGAGCCTGCATATGAGTATTATAAACATGCTTAATATAATGAAAATATTACGCCCTCCGGCTAGGTGGAGTGACGTTATACGGAAAGTGGCTGGCAGCGGTTGGATGCAAAGAGCTGAAGATCGAGCTCAGTGGCGTGCTATTTGAGAGACCTATGTCCAGCAGTGGACGGAAATAGGATGATGATGATGATATATTTACTATTAATTCACGGGCAACAAATTAATGGAACATAACTCCGTGTAAACCGTTCGAGGGGAGAATGTGCGGATGAGCGTGTGAACAATGCAATCAACTGAGGATCCCGCGGATCTGCGCGAGGATCCGCGATCACACAATGTGATACGTTGAGTTACAACAAATCCTCGATAGACAAGATGGATTTTGAGGAAATTTCTTACACTTTGTCACGTACAGGCTGTTTGTTTTAAACTATTTCATTCAGCGTTCGTATAAGGATATGTAAGAGCAAACAGATTGATAACAGTCTCTACAAAAGCAAAGATAACAAAGATAATCAAAAACCATACTGTTATCAATTTAATTTTCCTATGTACCTATATTTTATCACAAAATAATTTTATCAACGAATAGGTATAAAACAAGTGAAGTCTTCAATTCTAAATATGGAGAATTGCTTCTGTGAGGAATTTTTTTATTAATAACCTTTACGCTGATATATACGAGTATGTATGTATGTATATATAACGAAATCTCCAAATATGTTATTTGAATATTAAGAGTATTTTCAATGTTGGGAGTAGTGACTAGAATCGTGAAAAGTAAATAAATATAATCTTCAAAGCAGGAACTGTTAAAGCTTACGGAAGATATGAAAGTCAATTGAGCCTCAAACGGATGATGAATGGGAGAAAAATCGATTCATATAAATACTTGGACGGAGTGCGATGATATCGCTTGGCATAAGATACATTGACAATTTATTGGTCTAGCCGCTCGATTAGTTGTGCGACAAAGATTTAATAAATCACAATAAAAATGTTTGAGTAAACACAATATAGGGTGCGCGAGCTAACGCAGGTTACGTATCCTGTATATATCGCTCGCAATAAATCACCCGGTATCATATACGGCGCTGTTCGCAAACACGTGCCGCTTATGGATAATCTATTAGTTGATTAAATCGAGAATTATTTCTGCGATGGCTTCGAAATATTATTACAATTTCGATTGTACTCTGCACTTCATCTACTTTTTAGGTCATAATGTAAAAAAAATGTGTTCGGCAGCATCTTTGCGTAACGGTCGCCAAGGTAAATGTTTAATAATAAATGCCTAATTCAAACAACGATTTATAACTAAAAGGATTATTTGCATATTAAGATAAGAATGTTAACGACGCTCCGAGCGAAAAGCCAAGAAATGTTCTAGACAGAAAATAAGGCAGTTTCACACGAACGCCGTCAGTATCGTGAGGTTAAAATTGCGAACACATCTTTACACATATAATTATATTGTTTCATATGAAATATACAGCAAACTAGCGAGCAGCAGTCACGAGTAGTACGTACCATCCGTAACGTCTGTCACTTTCCCCAAACAAAAATGTATGTATAGCAAAATTTTCGTTAGTTACTTAACTTAGTATTAGTTGTCACTAAGACTTATAAGTATCTTATAGACACCTAAATTATGTACTAGCCTTTGGAATTAAAGAAATATATATTATGGATAATAAACAGTTAATATATTTTGAATAACACAAGAAAAATTTCTGGAAGCGTTTGTGTCATGTGAAATTATCCTTATATGACGTTATTAGATTGCGTTTGATAACGTGCCAATTTCAGAAAATGTGACCGGTGTACGTGATATTATTTCTATATTTTCGCCATAAAATTTTTCGTCCGTGTGAAACAGCCATTACGTTCAGATTAATACAACAACAAAAACGGCTAAGCCGTTTGTCTTTTTATGGCTTAACTTTGAATGTAAATTATTTCATTTGACACCTGCTGTTTATATTAAGGGTTAGTTTTAAAGGTACATTTATATACATACCTACAGATTTAGAACTTTAATTCTAACTGTTGTTAAGTAAATTTATATTAACACCTTATCTTTATCGATAATCTATTTGCCATCCCACTGTTGGATATGGGTCTCGTTTCGGCGTGATAAGTGGCTAGGGTTATAAATTACCTCACACTGGATATAAAGAAAAAATAAAAAGCGTCTAGATTATTTCTAATGTTGATTTAGCGTATGTTGCATTTTTAGATTATTTTATTTAATCTATTGGCGTTTATGTAATTTTTTGATACCGTTGATTCCATGGCAGATGAAAATTTTATTTTATCGTCATCAGGTTACGGCTACTGCTGGACATAAGCCTCTCATGAGGGGTTTATGTCCATAACCCCCACGCTGGGCACGCGGGTTGGGGATCACAGAGCACGGCTTCTTACACCGCCTCACTACTGCCTGCGGCCAGGGTGTTTCGCCGTTCAAGGCGGGCCATACCCCGATCAATTTTATATAAATATACAAAGTGTGTATTGCTGTTGTACGTTTATTTTCGTAAACAGATATATCTTGTACGTAACTTATCAATGTATGCGTCATTATAAAGAACATTCTTAGAATGCTTCACATAATAATTCATCGCTTGTATCAAACCCATACTTAATAATGCGAATACTTTGCTTCAAAAATTAATAAATTATGTCCTAGTACATTGCAAAGGAAACAGGAATCTTTGTAACTTTAAGCTCTAAGTTCAAATGCCAAGGGGGGAAAAGAGGTGTTTGTATTACTTGGTTTGTGGTTTTGTTATGATATAAAACGCATAATTTATTTTGTTGGTGGGTGATTTTAAAGAAAATTAATTCAGCAAATCTGAGTAGATTTTGAGCAATAATAAATAAATATTCATGAATATTAGAGATAAAAGATAGATCTACGTACATATGTACATATATACGGACACATATATAAATTTAACACTAGTTCAGTCAAGTAAAATGCGACTGTGTTTTTCATTGCAACTTGTAGACTTTTTGTCAAATTTTATAGTTTAAGAGATAGGTACATTAAAGTATCTTGGATTATTTCACGGGATATTTTATAAAATAATTTTCGGTTTAAATTTTTATACTATGCTTTTTCAAGGAGTACCTATATTCTGATATTTGACTAAACTGTGAAACAATTTTTTTTATGTAAAAGCGATTTTTACGATGTTTTATACGTACATATATAAATACATTCATTTATTATACACGTAAGGTCTGTAAGCATAGAGATATTTAGCACCTGGTGATCTGTGCTTATCCCGTAAGTGAACTGGCTTGATAGTATAATAATAAATAACAAAATATAATATTGTCCAGCTGCTTTTTGACAATGTAATGAACCAAAATGTGAACCATTACAAAAATAAAATGATTGTAGTCGCATCTATAGCAGTTTATCTAACTGTCGAAGTACCCGTGGTCATTATCTTCTCAGTTTTTCTCAAATCAAGTTTACATAACTGAAATTACATATTGAAACTCCCTTCATTGTTTTTATTTAAAAATGACACCTTGGTGACAAAGTCACAGAGAGTGCTTACTGTGATATTTTTTCGCAACCTCCTTATCTATAAAATTTTCACAGCCATACTCCCTCGCGACTTACTGGACTGAGATAATAATAATAAATACAGTATTCATAGAGATTTTATCGCCCATAAACTTCATGGACACGATAAGCCGTGATATAGATAGGGGGTGAACGAAAAAGCTTTTAAAAGAAAACAAATACCAGATATGATAAGCTACATGGCGGGTTCAATACTCAGTGGAATTTTAACAAGTGATTAGTTTAAATTTTTATTTATGTACCTTTGCGTGAAGGTTTCAAATTTAAGTCCACTCTTTAATAATTTTGGCAACAGTTAAATTTTATCAAATTACAGTTGTAAACGTAAAGATTATCTAAAAATACACATGTACTCGTAGGTAGCTTTCGAATAAATTCGTGGAATTTGAAATAAATGATTTAAATGGAAATAGTTCAACTTGTATTTACTGATGAAATAAAGTTTTTCAATATACATAGAGTATTTGCGATAAACAAAGAAACTTAATGACTTATTTGAACAAATGTATTAAATAACGGTATTCCACTCAAAAATATTAAACATCTACGACTTATTACAAGCGCATTACGCAGCATATCTTCTAATACGGGCGTCTGGAACAGCGGTTGTCAAAGTTTGTCTCATCTGGAGTGCACGTGGATACTTTTATCTACATAACTTACCATTTTACACTATTTGTGGTAAAATTTTGGTATAAAACTACTGATCACTATCTGATAGTAAAAATAAGTGCATTATGTAATACAATTATATCGAAAAGCGTGTGAAATCTGTCAACCCATATTTGGCCAGCGTGGCAGACTATGGCTTTAACCCTTTTATTATGAAAGGAGACCTATGTTCCAACATTGGAACGATAAAGGATTGAATTTTGTTAAATATATTAAAGTAAATAAGTAAAACAATAAAATATATTTTTTAAACCTACAATCATTTTGGGTGTACTCGTAGTTATAACTTTAATTACATTATTTTAAATTTCGCTTCGATTATGGGATAAAATCCTATTACGTCTAGTAAGGTGCACCTACTATTTATATAAAAATGTTACTTCTAACCGTGGGCCAGCTGTTTCTTTCATATTTTATCACACACTTTTTTTTTGTAGGAAGACAATATAGCTTTAAATTCATAGAATTTACATGAAGTATCGGGAAAATTCAAAAAAATCATATTCAGAATTTGTCTATGTAATTGGGTGAACCAAAATAAAAAAAAACTAACTAAAATTGTAGTATTAAGTAAATACCTATGTTTAAACTTTGCAAATTTACGGCGAATATATTGAGAAGCGCAGACTGAAATCGAGAGAAAGTTCCACTGTAAGCAGGAGTTGGTAGGATGGCTCTATAACGGCACTCCCACACTGCACTGAATTTTTATCACGTCGCAAACCTGCGCAATTGCTTCTGGAAGCTTCTGGAAGCGCGAAATAAGACTGTTGTTAGAGCGAGGAACTCGCGAGAATTTAAAATTTAACAACCATTCCGTGAAAAATAATTTGTAAGATGAAGATTGTTACGTTTCTCGTCGGGTTATGCAGCTCGTTCTCTGATTAAGCCCATGCTGCTTCGCATTTAATATTAAATTATAAATAAGCACTCATTCATTGAAATTGTTTCTTATACTGTGTTTACCATTCGGCTTTTGAAATGCTTTTTTTAAATTTACATTGCGGTATGGCGCAGCCTGTCCAGTTATGGGCTACTTGCCCCGACCCTTATAGGCAGCAGTGTAGGCTTCGCGAGAAGCCATCCCCCACATATCTGCCCAGCATGGTTGTTTTTGAGCAGAATCTCATCAGGGCAGGCCAATGTACAGCAGTAGGGCTACTTTTAATACATGCTGATAATGATAATATATATGACGTTTATCTGCTATCAGATTATCATAGTTTGGTATCAAACGGGCTTGCAGAAATTTAGCCGAATTGTTGTGATTATTAACATAATATGAAGTTACGAAGAAGAAGTTACTAATGGTCGCTTACATTGACAGTTACATTGTAATTTAACACATCAAGTAGCATGGTTAACGAGATGTTTTTCTTTATGTCTAGTTGACAAACGGCGTGGAAGCAGCGAACGCTTAAAGCTCAATTCTAGTTGCAAATTGCATACAATCCGTGTATTAAAACAAGGCGGAAGGCGTTCGGTCTTTGAACCCCTATAGAACGCCGTTCGTAACGTTAGTGCTAGTCAAACACTTAGCGCCATAATGGCTTAGTAAATCAAATATAATATACGTCCTTATGTATATACATATGTAATATAGAATTACGTGGTGATAGAATAATATAGAGCTATGTGGTGAAGTAAGACCTCTCCGAGTGATAAGATCCTCGGTCATTACGCAAGTAACAAGGAACAACGAGGCACATGTACACTACGTTAGTTTTATATCAGACACTTAAGTTTCGCATACATTAAACCAACGTCGTGTGGTGGCAACTTTATTGGAATTTCCTCATGTAAACGTTGCGGCTCGCGCAACTATTGGAATCGTTCGCTTTGTTTAATTTATTACAGAAGATATTGCATTCACAGAGGTGCATGTGAAATAACTTGAAACTTGGAATTTGACTTTGGTCGATCACTATTAAGGACCTACTAAACAAGTTGCGGGAATTCTGCCGCTGTACCTATGTATATTACTGTTGCAAAGCATTGCTTCTATTTCTGTGTTCTAGTTTGAACATTAGATTAGACATTGTTCATCTTTATTTATTATGTCTGAACTATTAAAATAATGTGTTAGTGGTACCGTATAAAATAATTTATATTAATTTGGTTTAAAACAGGTAGATAGATGAGTGTAGTACACATCCATGTCTCACCAGTTGCGTTTATGTCCCACTATGGAACGGGCATATTCCCAGACTCCGAGCTACTACTAGAACATCTAAGTTAGAAAAATCTAGTATTGCCCGACCCTGCATTTGAACCCAAGACCTTTCGATCGGCAGTTGTGCTTGCAACCAACACGACCAACGAGGCAGTTATGTATTTAATTCATTAGTTCTTTATTTATCTTGGCAAAGGGATTGTCCAATTTGGGATGAGACAACCGCGTATCACTTATCCTTAGATTATATTTTTATTATTCTAGCAAGCCCTAGTTCGTAAATTAGGATGTTCCAATCAAAACTGACCGCTTCATAGTAACGAGTACGTTTCCCACGCAAAGTTTCCAGCCTCATTATAATACGTTTAATATTAATTGCAGTAGGTACTAATTTTAATTTAATCCAACGACCTAACGCCGCTTTTATTCTGATAAAAATTGAAATAGCGAAAACATTTTCAATGTTTGTTTTCATTCGATGTCTGAACGTAATAAGTTGTAAAATTGAACAAATGGAGAGCCATTACCGTGGGAGATGGACGGAGGGTACTTGGATAAAACAGAAGGTCACCTTCCTTTCCCTGCTCATTAGTAATTAACATTTTAATTGAGATACGGCCCCGAAATTTAAGAGCTCGTTACGACGGACGTAATTAGAAGAATTATATTTTATTCCCAGCTTCAAATGTAGAGTAACCACTTGTATATCTTTCATCACGTTGTACAAGCAAATATTATTGCGATGCCAATATTTGCGTTCTAGATTTGTCTGCTGAAATTCCAACCGTTACACATGTTGCTTACAATAGACAGCAAAATGTACGCTATCGCGGACATTCGCAGTTTGTAGTTGGTGAATATATTAAGATGCAAGACATACCATGCCAACTCAACCTTCGGGTAAAGAATTCGATGGGTACGTTTGCGAATTCACCTTACTCAATAATATTAAAGAACTATTGTATTATATACCAGCTTACTTACCTATGTATGTTTTTTTCAGGATAACTCGTCTAGGTTCAAATCTGTCAAAAGTCTTTCTACATGATCACCAGCCCATCGCAATGTGGTTGAGGGAATCATACGTAATATCACGCCTGTAATCCCCGAAGAGGTAGGTAGAGGTATGTAAAATACTCCCACGTTTCACCAGTTACGTTTACCTTTCATTATGGAATTGTCTATTGCTCTATTGCCTATTACCTATTGCCTCCGACTTCGACTCCCAGCCACTGCTAGAAAATCTAAATTAGAATCTATAGAATCTAATAGAATAGAATAGTAAAGTACTACTAGAATAGAATGTACTAGAAAATCTAAATCCTCAGACTCCGAGCCACTAATGGAAAATCTAAATTAGAAAAATTTAGTATTGCCCGACCCGGGAATTGAATTCATTAAATAAAAAAAAGTAACATCACACCTGTAAGCCCCGAAGAGGTAGGCAGAGGAATATAGAACACTCCCACGTTTCACCAGTTACTTTTAGGTGGTGAGCCTATTGCCATATACCGGGCA
>DWDV01000447.1:0-16769 GCA_018245615.1 Mimoniades ocyalus | reverse complement strand
CTCTATTCTTACACACCTGTCGTGCTTCGTCCACATTCATCACTCTCTTCATACATGCACGCCGGTTTCGGAGACTTTTAACGTCCCTATTTTTAATTTTAATGTTTTTAATTTTAATAAAATGTTCTCTAAGGCATGTGAGGTCTGCCAACGCACTTGGCCAGCGTGGCAAACTATGGCCTTAACCCTCCTATTCTGAGAGGAGACCCATGTTCCAACAGTGGAACGATTAATGGGTCGGAAAAAAAAGAATTTTAAAGTATTACCTATAAGTACATTTATTCATGTATTTGATTTGTTTTCGACCCAATTTAATGGTGAACTAGATAGATTTATAACAACGAAGTAAAATACTTTAACATTTTTTTTATTTATATTCTTGAAATATCTTTATTTATTGAAATATCATTAAAAATATGTTTTGTGAATATTATTTTAATATGACTTTCAGACGATAAATAAAGCCAGATATCTATAAAAAATAACATAAATAGAATCGAACTATATACATAATATAGCGCAGGGTAAATTTGTAGTTGTGTTACGATTTTCAAACTTTAAAATTAAGTTAAAACGATCACCGATATCATATGTTCATAGATTTAAAATTATACAAAAGTTACACGCGAAATCTGAACTAGAATGATCATACGGCAAAAGTATTGCGAATTATGTCCAATGTAGTTACAATAACCTTTACATTGTGTGGTCGATTGTGTATTGATGGCATTGTCGCGTCCACTCCTATGCGGCGCGGCGGACGGCGTGTGGTGTGCGTGCGTCACGCGGCCGCCGTGCCGGAAGCGCCCGACATTTATTGGTGTGTGCCCACATTGGTTAAGGATCATTGCTTTTGTGAATCGTAGATGATATCCTGACAATGTGTATCGTTCGTGCGTAGATACTTACTTCAAATTGTTCGACATTTCTGTAAAATCTTTTTTGTATATATTTTTTTTGAAAACAATATTCAAATCGATTTTAATTACACACAAAAATTAGTGAAGTTTTTTCTAAAACAGATAACATCCATATACGCAATTGTAGCAGAGAAGTCCTGTAACAAAAATGGGAAATATGAATACCGAAAATCTTACTTTTTTTAAAAACGCCTTATTATTTTGTAATTGGTTTTATTTTAGTTGTAGTATTTACAATAAACGTATCAATAACTATCATTTATAAATAGCTAATATTAATAAATAACTAACCATAATAAATAACATTTTATTGACATTTGACACATAAAAATGTGGAATTTCCTATAAAAATTGTGTGGTGATGTAATTTTCAATGCTACTCATAAGGCCGTTCGCTGTTACGCCGATCATTCATCTTAAATACTGCATCCTGTTTTTCTTTCAGTCAGCAATTTACCTATTCAGATGATGTTTCATTTTCCGAATGAGCGCCTTTAAAGTGTACACTGTAATAACACGTTGAATGACGACTTTTTAATTCGTTGTTGATATTATGGACGTAAAATTATTTCTTATCATGGGAATCTGATATTATCATATATATTTGGTAATGAGCTCCTCTTTAACAAGAGCCGGTGATTTAAAGTCAACTTATGGCCCATTTATAACTCAATGTGTTTCTAAAACGCACATGTACGAATGTATCAATTATATGTAATACCTATTGTTCAGTTTCTAGTTCATTCTAAATGTCATAGAGTATTTAGATACTCGCGGCAGTTTCGGAACGTTGCAGAGAGATCTATCCGTTAATGTCTCTGTAACTCTCAGAAAACATTTTAGACGAGAGAAGGCAGGGTGTGGTACAATAAAGAAAACACTTATAATACATTGTTGATTCTTGCGTTCCTTAAACGATGGCTTTTTATTAATTTCCGACGCAAAAATGTGAGAAATCATTTTAAAGTTATTTAAGTATGGCTTAAGTAAGTTTCTGATTTATTCAGAACAGTAAGCAGGATTACGACCCCGAAACTCAATTACTCATTTAAAGGTACTAAAGAACGAGGACTAATACAATTGTTATACATAGATACCTACGTAATATGTATTATAAGGACAATGCGTGCTTCAAACTCGTAGACAATAATGTGTCGAGTCTAACAGCGTTTTCGCTCCTTAAATGAACACTAAATGGCGGCACCACACCAAGATCTTCATATAGTTACTTAGTACCTATATAATATATTAAATACGTTATATTGGTTGCCTCGTTGGTCGTGTTGGTTGCAAGCGCGACTGCCGATCGAGCGGTTATGGGTTCAAATCCCGGATCTGGCACTATTAGATTTTTCTAAGATTTTCCAGTAGTGGGTTGGAGTCCTGGATATGTGCCCGGTGTATGGCAATAGGCTCACCACCTATTCCATAGTGGACTGAAACGCAACTGGCGAAACTTGAGAGTGTACTGCACTCCTTTGCCTACCTTTTCGGCGATTACAGGATTACACGATTGATTTTATATTTCTACACATTAAGTACGCCATACGATGTAAGTAAAACAAAATATGAAATGGTCGCAAAAAATATATTGCCCAGTAACTTTGTTATTAGTGCTGCGCTGCGGGAGCCCAGATCCTGTTAACCTGGCACGAGCCAAATTACCTGCAATACCTAGATTGGCCTTACGAATAGACGAGCAACGGCAAAAATAATGATGAGAATGTCGCAATAGAGAATAATTTAAAGCAAAGAAGTTTCTTATTTCTAATGGGTAAAATATAAAAAATATTTTTGATAAAATGTTATTAAGATATAAACGATTGTAGCATTATTTAAGGACGGTCGTAACATATCTGTTATAATCAATAACAATCAATATACATTTAGCAGCATTTATAAAATTAGCAGGACCGAATTGACATATGGCCGTTTCTTTCGTTAGTAGTAGATATGTATTTATATATTATGTCGATGTGTCCAAAATTTATGGAAATTTCTGAATGTGCAGTTATTACTGGCTCTCTCATCGGCGCTAGGCGGTGGCGCCGCGCTGCTCCTGCTGGCAGTGCCGGTGGGACGCATTACCGTAACATTCCCGCCGGCCGTGGAACTGTTGGTCACTTGCGATGGAGCCCTGCATCTTCACCAAATCCACGACTACCCCTGCAAGCCTTTACACCCGTATGCATATAACATCAATATAAAGTGAGTTTCTTTGTTAGATCTCTTGCTTGTGGCTTAACGCTGCTATTGTACTTAGTAAAATTCATTATGAAATCTATTTAATAATTATAATATGAAATATAGATTCGAAGTGAGAGGAGTACCTTATGTTAAGAATAAAGATTTTAATGGTTTTATTTTGCAGTGTTTTAACATGCGGTTTCGTTTGTCAAGCGCCCCAAGAGGTATCCGCAGAAGAAATGAGGGTAATGACGCGCGTCCACCCGTATGCTGTACATCTAAAGTCACGTACGACCTCGCAACGGCTCACCTACCGCCACACATTGGCATCTCAATTTTATACTAGAACAACAGGAAAGGACCAGAGCACCTCCCGAATCATGACCAATGATCCCTATTTCAATACAACAATTTCCAGAATATCCGAGAGTGAAGTGTTTTTTCCAACACCACAATTGTATCTAATGGAATGTTCGACGAACGATAATGGAACAATGTGCTCTTTCGGAAGTAAAGATTTTGTTGGCGATTCAGATGAAACAGCAAGAGAAACAAGTTATCGTATGACTGTAACGAATGAGATCGAAGACGATATTACAAGTGTAAAAAATTACTGGGTCAATGATATAACCGACGACAATGTAACCACTTATGATAACAATTACTCTGGAATCAATAATATGACGTGTGAAGATAATTTTCAACAGGTAATAGAAGGCCATGTGTTATTATATAATAGTAATTATAATGTTATTGTTTCTTGTTTTAGACAAAATGAAATAAAATATTTGCTTTGAGAAATCAACGAAACATAGCGATGAAATGCCCTGTGTGATCAATTTATGATCTGTAAATGATAATAATAACAATAATAGTGTATTGCTTGCAGACACAAGAGAGCGACATGGTGTGGGTGAAGGTGGGCTCAAGGAGGATTTCGCAATGCTCCGCGGCATGCGCTGCGGTCGCGCCTAGAAAGAGTGTTTGCGAGAATCATCAACAGCAAATAGAATTGGACCCGGCTTTTACCTTTTGGACTTATCTGGCGGTGAGTTATCTATTCTTATGAGTGATTCAGGTTCAGGTATCATAAGATATGTATCATGTACAATGTGTCACGTTACTTTTGATATAGCCTGAGTGTTGTGTCTCAAAGATCTATTGAGGATATCTACTTTTATTCCAGTGTAGTGTACTACTGGTTTATTTCAGTTTAATTACTGGTTGTATCTACTGAAAATTTTATGAACACTTTCAACAACAGTTTTTGTTATAGTAGTTGGAATTTTATGAGGACGGAATAGCAGAGATTTCTTTTAAAGCATTTTCCAAAAAAAATAACGTTTTACGTAGCACACACAAGGAAAGTACTCGATTTTTTAATTTATATTAGCATAGATCTGTCAATTTATGTTAAACTTATTGCAGTAATTGTCAATTTATATCATTAATTAACCTATTTATTCGTGTAACCTAAGTATGTTACATTTGAGAAATGTAACTCAGATACGCTCAGAACCAGAGCTTGTACTTTGTTTTACACTACGAACAGAATAAAAATGTTTATTCCTTTGGAATCCCAAGCGGTTTTGGTGCTCATAATAAAATTACTCAGATGGTACTCAAATGGTACTCAGAAAATCATCTTTAAATAAGGAAATACCTTAGGCGTTCAATAAACAAGCACATGTAGATTAAGAGGACAAGAGAGACGTTGATGAAAAAATTGTCGCTTAAACGTCACTAACTGAGTAATGGCGAACTTGATACTGGCAGTAACCCCTCGATCCACTGCGGTAAATTTCATGCGACGCTTCTATTACGCATCGTTTTATTGTACATTCCTGTTTTTTTTGTGTGACAAGTTTTGAAACGACTATGATAATTATGCAAGTTCGTTTTTCAAAGCATTTCTTTGTGCATATTTATTAATGTTGTTCATGTGATTTTAACTCAAAATTTTAACTCAACTTCAATGTAAGTTCAGAAATTTAAAAAAAAATAGTCTTTCGATCGTATCTACGAAAAATAAACTCCGTATCTACGAGTATGTTAAGGAAAAAACTAGTAGAACAAAATGCATATGTAGATGATTGTCAACGAATTTCGGCACAAATGTGGCCAAATTAACTATGTATGTTGGTTCAGCAAAGTTCACAGTGTTACATAAGAGATTAATTTCGTAAGCGTATACACGTGCATAGCCGAGACCTCATTCGACCTCGTTCCCGATGTTCGCGCCAGTACTAACGGTTCGAGACACTCGCATGCGCACAATATTAGAATGCAATTATACTGCATATCGATGTGATAAATTATTCTTATACATATATCAATGCGATTCATTCGTTTATCAATCTTATAACGTGATCTGCGTTAAGAATGTAATGGGAATGAGTTATTTTATAGGGATTGTTTTCATCTATAATATTGTAGCAATGAATTAATTGATTTATTCGTTTTGCGCCAAGTTGTACCCCAACCTAACAGTTTAATAAAGTTTGTTAAAAAGCTTTGTGATTTCGTAGTCTATACTAATGTTAATACTTCTTACAACAATACATCCTATCCAACTTTATACAGGTAATCAAAATTGTTTGTGTTACAATGTGAAATAAACAAAGTGTGTCAACAACAAATGTTAACATTCTGCTAGTTAAGGTTGTCCTGTTCTCTAGGTTCGCGTGTTCATCGGGATCATCGGAGGAACGGCGTTCGCGATGTTCGAAGGCGCGGTTATAGCTATAGTGAGGGAGCAGCGCGCGGACTACGGGCTGCAGCGCGTGTACGGCAGCATCGGCGGCATGATCTCGTCGCCGCTCTCGGGGCTGCTCATCGACTACGCCAGCAGGGGGAAAGGATACACTGACTTTAGGTGCTCATTTATAAAGATAATCATTATCATCATCATAATTATTATTATCATCATCATCAATATCATCAACACCATTAACCCTTTCATCGTTCCACTGTCGGACACGTAGCATTCATCTGTTCTAATGACACGTGATGTTGCTTTCATCCGGATATATACCTACTCGTTGTGGATTTAGCGAATGTCTTGGACACGGATAAAAAGTTGATAGTACATGTTTTGCATAATAGCGCAAATTCTCAAAAGGGGGCTATGTCCAGTTTTGCCCATAATCCCCACGCTGGGCATGCGGGCTAGTTATAATTACTTTAATAATAGGTAGATACTAATATATCTTCCAACTCGCACTAGGCTATCTAGCGTCGCAGACTATGGCCCTAAGCCTACTCATTTTGAAAGGAGTTCCGTATCCAACAATGCAGTTACCAAAGACGATGATAAATACATACTATTTAAAAAAACCAAATCATATATTTTAACATCGAATCCTTACTTACTAACTACAAAAGTGATAAACAATTCAATAAGAAAAATCAAAATCAACAAACTGTGCCTTAAAAAAAAATTCTTTGTAATAAACATACGTTTCAGTTAAGGCTGCGGTATTCCTCTTGTTGTTTATCTGATGGCATTTTAAACATCGGCATTGCAAACATTACGATGTTGTATTGTGTATTTATGTAAGCGATTATGAAATAGATATCGTAAAGTAATACAAGGCACGGCATATCGGGTGGCGTGAGGCGGAGATCGTGTCCATAGCGTTACGTAATTGTATATTGTTTTCAGGCCTGCCTTTTACTTGTATGCGGTTTTGAAGGTGTTGTCGGGCGCTCTAATGCTGAGTATCGATCTCGAGTTCAAGCAACCCGCGCAGAATCTTCTAGAAGATGTCATCTCTGTGTTCAGAAATATTGAGATCGTCGCTTTATTCATCGCTTGCTTCATAATGGGTTAGTAATAGTTTGGATTTTTAACACGGCGGGAGTGCTAATCGAAATATTTTTTTTTATTATACTTCTGTATGCACTAAGACTTTTCTTCGCGGTTTAAAACGTGGACGAAGTACATTTAATATTGTTTATGCGAATAACATAAAAAGATTTAGGTAAATATCCATTTAGAAACTGGCAACAATTTCTTAGTTTCCTACTAATTGGAACAGCCTTCTAAGTCTTTTCCGAAATTTAGGAAGGCTCACAACCAAATTTTACACCTCTACACTACTGAAGCGCAGATTTATAGGGAGATTTAAAAAGCATAGCAGTATGTAAAGTAATATAAAAAAAAAACGTAATTGTATTGTTAACGATATTATTGCAAGGTACTTACGCTTTTTGTTGGTGATATTGCCGTGATCACAAGATCATTATACTGCGATTATGAAGCGTATCGTTGGTGTCATTGATGTGACTATTATTGTAGATTGTTATACGTCGTTTGAGCTAACAATATCATTACTCTGGCGCTCAGCTGACCGCGGTGTAGCGCAGCCTGTCTACGTACATCTAAGTACACTCACCGCCAATGGCCTGCAGCGCAGTCACTGTGACGAGTTGTGTTCTGCACTATCCATCTCGCACACCCAGCATTGGCATTATAGGTTTCACCCCCTTCGAAGAGGCCTATGCCCGGCAGTCCGAGACAGGCTGGTCATGATGATGAAGACTCATTACTATCTATAATACGTTACAGGAACCGCATGGGGCTACATAGAGAGCTTCCTCTTCTGGCTGTTGCAAGACCTGGGGGCATCCAGATCACTAATGGGGATAACCATCACCGTTGGTGGTATCGCTGGACTTCCGCTCCTGGTACTTTCTGGTCCAATCATCAACAGACTGGGTCACGCTAATGTACTGTTCATCGGATTCGTCTTTTACGCTATCAGGCTTCTAGGTTTGTATAGTGGTCATGAATGTAAATTAATATTGATTGTGTTTACTAACTGAAATCATCTCTCACCTAAAAGTCCTCCATGATATTCTCCAAGACGTGTGAAGTCTGCCAGGCCGCATTTGGCCGGCGTGGCCAAAGTGGCGTGGCATTTTAGAAGGACGCGTACGTGAAACGGTTGGTGGTGATACGTTCATCTAGTACATTTGCAGGCTACTCGCTGATCTACAACCCGTGGCTGTGCCTGGTGTTTGAGGCGCTGGAGTCGGTGACGTCGTCGCTGTCGTTCACGGCGGCCGTGACGTACGCCGCGCGCCTGTCGTCCACCACCACCGACACCTCCGTGCAGGGGCTGCTGGGCGGCCTCTACTACGGCGTCGGTGTGCCACACAGACAGTTTACCATATATATGCATATTACTTATATGTATATGTATATTTGTGTGTATATTAACTGATGAAACCTGGGAGTGTTCTACTCTCCCCTGTCTACCTCTTCGGGGATAACGGGCGTGATGTTGCGATTGTGTCACGTGTTGATAGGTTGCTGTCACCATCACCAAGGGTTCACTACGAGAGAATGCCGCTAGGCATTAAGTGCGCCCTTGTACCCTTTAGTTTAAGGTGGTGCATAAATAAATAAATTTTGAAACCATCTGTAAGCATAACAGCACACCTGTACTTTTCCGACGGGGTAAGCAGGAAATAGCACACTCCTACGATACCCCTGTTGCATACGTCCGACCATGGAAGAGACGGCGAGCCTATTTCCGTACACCGGGCACTAATCTAGACTCCGAGTACTACAATACATTACAGACAATTTATTGCACACCAATATAATGAAAACCAAAAATAATAGAACTAAAATAGAATGAAAATCGATCCGCGGACAATCGAACCCAGAACTTTAATTTTGCTTAGCAGTCGCGCTTGTAACCACTGGACCAAGAGACAGTGTGTCAATTAATGTTCGAATATGAAAACACACTACCTATTTAAATATGTATGTATATAACAGCTGCAGTAATAGACATCATCTGTAATACTATAGCTATTTAAGAAAAACATTCGAAGCAAGAACTTGAGAAACTCCTGTAATTCTTGATCACGACATCCGAGCGAGTCACACTTTGTATATATAATCTAATTCTGTTTTTCTCAGGTAAAGGATCAGGAAGCTTAATAGGTGGATATTTGATGAAATTCTTCGGTACGAGACCAACGTACCAAATATTCGCGGGCGCTACGTTCATTACTGGTTGCTTCTACTACCTTTTCAACCAGTTCTACTTGAGGAAGAGGGCCGCTGGAGACGAAAACGACATCTGTAAGAAGAGACCAGCAGCCTTAGACATCGAAAGTAAAGACACTGACAGCAAGGAGATTGAAAAAGTGAATGCACCGACAGATGTCGCTAGTAAGAATGACATTAACGAAGTCAGAGCTACCGAGCCGTCTAAGACCATAGAATCAAACGTTCAAAATAAATCTGGAGTTTACAACGCAGATGGCGGTAGTGACTCGGGCGTTGATAATCCGGCATATAATGACAACGAGATCTCGACACATCATGACATCGCAAGAAGTGATGATAAAATTAATAAATAAAACATGACGTTTCATTAATAGTATACGATGTTTCAAGTTTTACAAATTCGTTCTAGTTAGTTATATGTTTATGTATAAATGAATTTTAATATAATAAGTGTAAATTATTGTAGTTCAGTATTAAAACTTTTTGCAAAATGTATTCGTATGTATGTTATTTTATCCCTAGCAGTAATGATATGGTATCGTGGTATCGATGATGTATCCTTTTGTAATCTGTTGGGATAGGTATATGCTATAAGGAAGTTACAATTTAAACGTACAGTTACATATATCCGAAATTACATTAGCTGTTGTATATTTTTCATATGCCAAAACAATAGGATCAGATAATAGCATATATACATTTAAACGTATAGCATATGTACATTTAACTTAATCAATGTCATCGATGTGTAATAATCAATATAAATGCGCTTATTACAACCGAAATTTAATTTGAATGCAACACAGGGCTTAGCGAAACAATTGTAAGTTCAATTCGGTGACTGATTGGATTACATTCCGAAATACCTACATTTGTTAGTTGCAAGGATATCTTTTACAAATAATGGAGTACCAGACATCTTGAATAAATATGTAACACTTTCTATTAGATTTTACTAGCTAGTGACATTGTTTATCTCGCTAACAGTGTAAATTGTAACTGGGTGCGGGCCATCTTGATCGTGCCTCCGGCGTTCTACATACTGAAGTACCGCTAAAAATTATCACAATTTATATCTGAACTTGTTAGTTTTAAAACTATTGCATACGGCTACACGTAGAGGTATACTACATTTCTAAATCTGACTCCAAGAGGAGCAGTGGTCGTTATAGGGGTACTCGCTTTTACATGAACCAATATGAGAAGTCTTGTAATTGTAGCGTCGGTGGTGTTAGTGTGTTTTCGCGAATATCATGTTAACGCGTACAATTTACCCGGACCACGTGTTTACGTAGTAACACCATCGCCGCGGCCGCTGCAAATTGACCAAGGACGATCAAGGCCGTTCTATTATCATAATTGGTTAAGAAGAATCGATGACGATGACATTGCCACAGAAAATGTAACTACAACAACCACATTGGCGCCAAAAGTTAAGACACCGGATTTAATATTTGCGGAATTTGATTCTGAAAATAATGACGGTATGAAGAAATCTATTAGAAAATTATTGGAAGAAGAAAAAGTTGTGCCACCAACAACCACTACGACAACCACGACAATATCAAGGCCAATATATGTGCCTGATGATGATTTTGAAACAGATACTCGTGTAGTAAATTATGGAATACCGATAAATGTGAAACAAGAAGACAAAATCGCAATGAATGCAAGTGATCCAATCGATTATTTCTCAATATACAATAAGTTGTATGAGAATCACCCTTTACCTGTTTTCTTGCCTTCTACAACTCAATCTACTACAACAACAACGACTACGACAAACGTGCCGGAAATAAATAAAGTAGCAAATGTTTGGCACATAATAGATAGTGAAAAAATTAATCAGTATGCAGGTAACTGGGAAGAAGTTCCTGTTGAAACTGATAAAGATATTTTAAAAGACGAAAACAACGCACCAGCAGATGACGAGGAAAAAAATAACGAACAAAATAATGCACAAGAAGAAGTAGATGAAAATTTCGCTTTACCCGGGTAAGGGATGTTATATAAGAATATTGACTTAAATCCAGCTATATATGTAGTTTACTTGACTGTATTTTATTTATTATAAAATAATATTGTTGCTGTTTCATGTTGTTCATAGAATATTGTTTATTTATAATAAATATTTTTGTCATTACAGGTTAAATTCCAATCCTGGTAACGAGGCTGAAAATGAATCCCGCGCAATTCGTACAGAACCAAATATACGATTTCCATACGTTAATTTGAAGCCATTCCAATTGAAACTCAACAAAAAACCTGTGAACAATGTTTTTGATAAAAAGAGGGGTAATAATCTGATGACAAGCTTAGACAATTTTCATCATCTAAAGAACCCTGTTAGAGGAGAAGCTCAAGATGTGGTGCCTATGCGAGAAGTTATTGACCGCTACAATCCAGCTCAACCCTACCTGCCGCCTAAAGATTATGGAAGTAATGTTTCAAAACAAAATTCAGTTTATACGCAACCAAAAGCAACTGCTAATCTAGTCCCTCCGCCGCCACCAGCGCCTAAGCTGAATGCCGATGATTTCCCACTTCTAACAAATTATGAATCTTTTCCACCTTATTCTTTGCCTAATTTTGACTCCGCTCCACCACCACCTCCTCGTCCACAACCGTCCAAACCGTCCAAACCGTCTATACCAATGTACTCTCTACCTGCTGCTGACCCATCGATGGATTCTGACTCAACCCCAGACTCGGATAATTTAGATAACGATCCAATGATTAACGCTGGATATGGATATAATCCTCCAGCACCACCGGTTCAACAATTTATTCCAACTATCCCACCTATTAGTAAGCCATTTAACGGTTATTCTTACCATAAGCCCCCACCAATGGCACCAGAGCCTCCTCCAGCTATGCCTAGCATGGATGATAAGCCTGATTTCCATGGATACCATTATAATAAACCTGAGCCTCCTCCACCGTCAAACGATCACATACCTCCCAGTTACGGCCATCACGATTCACCTCCGTCATATGGTCACGATTTTGACTATCCTGAGTTAATATTCCAAAAGAACCACGGCGATATGGATAACGGTAAAGGAACCAACGATATGAAAAGCATGGTCCCACCTCCGCCAGCCGACATGAAACCAGCTGATGACGGACCGCCGATGGACGATCATGGATTCCCTCACGACTTTCCAGGCGATTTTAAGTACCATCATGACTTCGATGACCATCATTACTTTCACCACGAAACAACAACGACCACGACTGAGACGCCTCGTGTCAACAGATACAGCTATTATTATTTAGGAAAGAAATTGTACTACTTGCCATTGTATTTCAGTGTCTATTTTATTGTATATGTCGGAGCGTTGATTATTAAGGCTGTGCTGCGTCACAAGATTGTATATCCCAACAGTTGGCGGCCAAACGACGTGACGTCTTCATTCTTCTCAAAAAGATCCGTCGATTACTTATCCAATAACAACAATCTTCATGATGTTACAACAAAAGTTACGCACGCCATAGCGACGGCAGCGCAAAAGTATTTAAGCCAAGAATCCAAAAATAAATAAAAGTTAATTTAAATTTAGAGATAATTAGATTGTAATTTAAACTTAAATGTACATAAAAAAATTATGAATTAAGTATGACACTTTCATAGACGTTGTAAACTGGACATGCTTAAATCTAATATTGCTCAATTTTATTTTTAATGTTTAAGTATTCGTTCATTATACAATACATACATTACATACATATACATTGTTAATAAAATGAGGATACATTTTTTTTTTCTGTATCTCACTAAGCTCCTTTCAAACCATAAAATTCGCTTAATTTATGACTGATTATCTATTATTGAAATTATAGAGTAAATAAAAAGAACTTTAAAGTAATTTACTTTTAACAGCCAACAACATAAATGTATCTACATTGATAAAAGTCCGCTTTTTAGAACTTTATAGTAGGGTTATTAGTAAAGATTTTTTTTATCATGACATATTACAATTAACATAATTATATTTATTTGCAATAAAATATTAATACAAATAACATAATTCTATAATAAATAATTTGCATTGCTTATGTTTGGAATGTCAAATATTACATGAAACGTAATTCTATTGAGGGCGTTATATATTATATAAATTTTAAATATAGAACATTATAACGTTTCAATTATAATTTATAAAGATTAAGAAATGAGATCGCAAGACAGATGTATTATAAACTAGAAAGTTAAAATGTTAGCAAAAGTGAACGAACACCATATACATATTTTATTAAATTTGAACCTCTTTCGATGCATTTACACATTATGATTTCATAATGGTCGTGAGTGTTTTGGAAATGAGTGAATTAATGTGATTTTATCCTTTTTTTTATAATTTTCCATTGAAATTCAGAAACTGTTGATTACTTGCATACTAATATTAGTTACTGATGTATAGTGACCTAAGAAATTTCATAATGCCAACAAATCTGAACTCAATTGGAAAGCCAAGTATTAAGTAGACCACAGACAATACTTTTTGTCTACTTATGTGTGCATAGTAGTGTTGCCGCCAAGCTGAGGCGAGGGAAAATATATATTTTTTGAAACGCTTCGTTTTATTATTGGTCTCTCCAAGTTTTGGTCCGGATGTTATTAGAAATCCCAAATTCTCGTTAGAAGTCTATTTTATTGGGTATATTCTAGCATATGGCCAAAGTTGGCAAGGACGTTTAATAAAAATAATGGTTCAATTTTTACAACTTATAATTTATTTTATTAACATCTAGATTACGTCATTTAACATTCACTTATTAACAAAATTTTGAAACACCTACTACAATCCGGGAAAGTCGAAGTTTGATTTGAATGCTAGAATTAGCCTACAAATAATGGAAACATTAAAGACCTCTAGAACGTTTGCCTTCTAACCCCTCTCTGTGGCAAAGGGGAAGGATTCAAGTCTGTACGTAATTAGGGAATCGTACGAAAGGAAAAACTCAACGGAAAAGTTTATATTATAACACGTAACATCACGCCTGTAATCCCCGAACAGGTAGGCGGAGGAATGTAGAACACTCTCAATAAAGTAAAATTCAGCAGAAAAATTTTGTTGATTCCGCAAAAATATAATTTTATTTTACTCAAGTTCGAAGAATAATAAGCTTGTCATTTAGGACAATGGGTTTTATTTAAAGATATTTAGAAAGATATTCTGATATTAAAAATAAAGTTTTGTGTTTTTAATAAATAGTGTAAAAGATCAAGTTGTTGTCTTGTTAGTGTTTTCCTACTCTGATGTTGACGACAGAAAGTTACCGTTAAGTATATTAACCTGATTGTTGTTTGTTTCTGATAATTGAAATGTTTTATTTAGGTATGTGGAAATTTTCTAAGGAATAAATATTAATAATAATTATTGTTAAATTACAATTTATAAATTAACATCAAATTAAAAATATAATAATGACGATGAGAATCTTATTTGGTAACATCAAGAAAGACAAAAATCATTATAACTTGGATTCCATTTAATACTTGGTATAAAGTATTTTGTATGTAAAAATAAATCGTGGTCAAAATTAATAACTACAAAAATATCTCAAAAGTAGTAAAACAAGTCAGGTAGAGCTGTTATATATTTAGAAAATCTATGAAACAAATCTGAAATACATGGCCGTCATTCAAAGGCTTTTTATGAAAATTTAGCATTATTATCATCACCATCGTCATCTTAATCAGCCTGTTTTAGTTCACTGCTGGACATAACCCTCCTCTGAGGGGGTTTTTGCGCAAGGTCCCCGTGCTGGGCATGCGGATTAATTTTATATGTATATTCGGAGAGAGGCGGTTGATCACTTGTGCTAATACTTCATGCATAGAATATATACACAGAGTTAGGGATTGTAGAGCTAAAAGTCTAAATCTACTAGAGATCGGATAGCTCTCTGTATTAGCTTTTGAGTATTAGCCATTTAAGTTACATAAATATTTTAAACGGGTTCCTATTTGGTAATTTATCTCTTGTATTTACTCCATTCGTTTTTCGTGTGAGGAGCTTTACAGTATTTTCAACCGCGACAATGAACGAAGAAGAAGTGAAGACATTTAATAAAAAAATAAGAGCATTTGGAAAGCTGCGATGAGACGATTTCCACCTGGGTGCTAATATGCAATAGATATGTGAGCACACCGCTAACTAGCTCGATCACCAAAAATGAGACACGAACATATGTGGTTCGTACAGGGACAAATATCAAGATTATCGCCCATTATATACATCATGTTAAAAATGAAACGAGTATCCATGCAGGATACATGTGTACTTTACATGTAGCACGATCAATGAACGGGAAGACTCTGAACTGACCTACTTTTTTGGTGTTCATTGCACAGTAGTGTACAACTAAACTAGGACGCGTGGTCACTAACGTGTGGTGACTAAGTTAGGTCACGACCCTTACTACTCTTCAATTTTTGTGTCTCGAACAGCGTTTGCTCCGAAAGAAATCCCTGTTTATATTTGAATTGAATTTCGGGCTTGAAACGTTACGATCGTGTTAATGTAAAGAGCATTTCGAGTGTTTTATATTAACAGAAATATATTGCCTTGTGAATATATTAATAAAATATTATATGATTTGTGTTTTCTCCTGATTTTAATATCATGCTGTTACAGACAAACTGCATAATTGCTAAGAGCTTAAATCTCTCAAGACTGATAGAGTCTACTTTCCAGGTTAATATCCAGGAAAGGCCACCTACGGACCTATATAAAATATAAAGCATGACGTCACACGATATTATCCTCGTTTTAATGGTTGGGTAAGCAGAGACACCGGAATATGACACCTTTAAATAGATTACTCAAGGGTACCAATGAGACTTAATGGTTTTTCGAGTAGAACTAAAGTTTTAATATGTATTTGGATATAAGCCGCAATTCATTGTTTAATAGGCGTAAAGTGACACTTTCATTTCTAAAAACGATCACTTGCAAAACGAATTTTTCAAGTATACGCACAAGATTTAGGAATAGAAATGACCAGATGTAAAGTAAATTGCCTTCCGTATTTTTTTTAAGATGTTAAACATATCACTGCCAGTTACATTCCTAGGAGTCATTTCAAGAGTCAATTCTAAAACAACTGATAATAACAACTATAAACTAGTACATAATATTGTATAGTGTACAATAATTGCAGACATGTCGTTTGTATATTCTTCACTATTATAATAACAAAGGGCGGTTTTAATGTCAATTGGCATTGTCTAACAGTCAACCCAGATCATGATGGAAGATTGCATTGGGTACACAATTATCTTAATTTCCAAAAAAAAATGCCTAATATATATACTATGTATAATACTTTTTGAAGAATACATAGTTTCGTACAATTCTTTTTTCCCTCTATACTTTTCATGTACGAGTATATCATTATGATATGATCAGACTCCCTCACCCAACTCCACATCATATAATTTTATCTTTTGTTTGCAACTCGTTACTCAAAGTATCCAACTTATCCGTCTATATCCGTTTCTTTATATTTTCTTTGTGAGATAGACT
This sequence comes from Mimoniades ocyalus, assembly GCA_018245615.1. Taxonomy (NCBI): domain Eukaryota; kingdom Metazoa; phylum Arthropoda; class Insecta; order Lepidoptera; family Hesperiidae; genus Mimoniades; species Mimoniades ocyalus. The sequence continues at coordinate 99 of DWDV01000447.1, read as the reverse complement.
GTCTCGTTGGTCGTGTTGGTTGCAAGTGCGACTGCCGAACGGGAGATCCTGGGTTCGATTTCCGGGTCGGGCACTACTAAATTTTCTAATTTAGATTTT
>DWDV01000446.1:0-16770 GCA_018245615.1 Mimoniades ocyalus | reverse complement strand
CCGGGATGACAGTTGATGATAATCAAGCAATAAAACAGAGGAAAACGAGGAGGAAAACGTCGCTCGTCTTGAGGACACCACTAATTGATTTGTGTATAAGCTATATAATAAACCCGTTGATGTTAGGTGGAATAAAGCAATTTCACGTTAAAATAACACATAATTTACCAAAGAAATGTTCATTGCCCTAAGAAATTAGGTCTAGTAATACGAATATAAAGGTACAAATATAATATACAAGCAATCAGACAAATAATTAAAAAAAGAAACGAATTGGTTATTGCGTCTAAAATTCGATATTATTAACCGAGTTTTAAAATATTTCTAGTTGAGTCACATGAATAAACATGTTGGGCATTTGAAGGTAATTTACACAACGTTAAAATGTATAAGTTTAATTATTTCTCCAAATGACTGTACAAACGAAGCAGAGGAAACGAAACATAAAATCATTGTTGTTGAATGAAATGATGGATTATACACGAATATTGGACGGACATATGTAATAAGTTCCAAAAAATACACAATACGCCAATGAAAAAAAACTAGTATAGTTCATGACATCATACACAAAATACTATATTTAGATACAGACGCTTTTACAGACAGGCCGAGACCATTTAGTAAAATTTTTAAATACAAGTAAATGAAAGGAAAGAATTATTTAAATCTGATATAATCGTGTATTATTTAGTTACACAAACAACCGGCGAGAACAAATAACAGAGCAACAGACGTGACCAACACTCGGTTAGGTTTCATAACAATGGCAAGATATTTCTAGATCGCAGGATACAAGTGTGCGATGGCAACCGCAAATACGGGACCGCCGCGCACCATTGTGAGAGGCGAATGCAATACATTCAGTAATTAGATATCGAAACGGCACTAAGATATAATCAAAGTAAACATGATGACAATGAAGCAACAAAACAATTCGTCTTTAACTATTTGCCTATGAGCCTTTTCCCATGCACCGGTATCTATTCAGACCCCGAGCCACTACTAGAAAATGTATGTTAGAAAAATCCAATAGTGCCCTACTTGGTATTTGAACCCAGGATATCTCGATTGGTAGTAGCACTTGCAAACAACATGACCAACGAGGCTGTCATGATATTATTATATTTTATCTGAATTAACAGGCCGTTGAAATTACTTGAAATTACCATTGTGAAATAATCATTGATGAAAACTATAGACTACCTTCCAAAGAGAATGTAACTGAAAAACAAACCACAACATATGTCGAAATACTAAATCTCGCAAGTAATTATGAAACCCATAAAATGTGATGGTTCTAAACAAATTTTGTAAAGCTCGGCAATTTTGTTACACACAGTTAATAAAAGAGAGAATGAGTCTTAACTACAATAGTACTAACGAGTAAAAATAATAGGCGTCAAACTAATAGAGAAAGTTGTGACAACTGAGTTTAAGAGGCTACCCGTGTATCATCACGTTCAGAAGGCTCGAGCTATCCGGTTCGAATGGTAACACAATGTCTCTTTCACGGATGCTAAGACCATTGTTGAAATGACAATACACACATTTGTACATCAACCCGCTTGAAGGATCTTCCCGATACTATTGTAGGCGCAGACTCTAAATGACCAATCCATGTAACTAGTTTCACAGTCAAAACTCAGCTGCGTCTTGTTAAATAGAAGTTCTTGAACTTACAAGATAAACTTTGGAAAATAATTTCGACAACTGTCCGTATACATAACTATAACTGGAAACTGTATGAAAACTTTGATCCAGTGATTTTTGTGGAGTTGTAATGATACAAACTAACACTAAGGGTACGTAAGTAATCTAAACAATATGTTATTTGAAGAATACTTATACATATAATGCTTGCTATATTAAATAAGTCAGTTAATTGAGGGCGAACATTAGCACACGAGAAAAAATTCAATAAGAACAAAATTTAAAAAAAAAACAAGAAAGTCACTGGGTGGATCGCACATGTCTAAAGCCAAGATTATACTATTGGCAACATTCCGAGTCGAGCAGGTTCCCGATTTATTACGTTCATATGCAGACTATCGGAGACTAATGTTCGAATGTAAGATGAAGTACCGGGAGCACTAGTGGGCAAGCCCGTTTATTTAGGCGGTAAATTTGCAACTAATGAACAAGGCAGTGTTTAAGGATTTTCCTTTGCACTTAAAACGAGTAGGCACGAGCCAAGCACTCATTTGGGTTGGCAACCGTCCCAGTAGTTATCTTTTTATATTTAGCGGTTTTGTCTTTCACTAACGATGCATATCCGCTGTTTGAATACCTCAGACTAATTTCTATCTTGGAACCAATCACTAACTGTTTTATTGCTCGGCTTTTTCTAATACTCCAGTTTACGAGGTGGTCGCGCAGGAATGTAATGGAAACTGATTGAACGCGAACATAGCGGTGACAGAGAAACAATCCAGAATACAAGGCCAACATTCTTTCCTCAATGTTAGTTTGATAATCTATTATAAAATAGCTATTTCGTATCGTTAGCTTTATTACTAAAATACTATAATGGTGTTATTAACTCATGTGACCTGATTAAATAGTTACAACTTGTCAAAGTAAACAAAAGTGATGCGAAAAAAATAGCAATGGACGCATGCGTAATATTACGTCATACCTAGGTTGTTGCAATACAATTATGCATTTGATCGTTGTTCGAGATAATACGCAGAACAGACGGAAAACTACAAGTTACAGTTGCATACAAAACATTAAACGCGAAGCAACAATATTGTTCAAGCCTTTTATTAGACCTAGTAGCGACAAGGCAAATCTTACTAAGGAACGTTTAGAACGATAGTAACAATGTATGAAATACATTGCTCGTGTTTGATTAATACACAGGAAGTGCATTTTAGTTTTAGTATAGATTTAAATGCAGTGCAAGCCAAGGCACGAAACTACATGCAAATGGACGACGGTGCACGTGAATGTAACGCACGAGTCGACCTTGGTGTACGCCATGCACACAGACAAGCGAGCGCTAATAGATCGTCGTGACACAAAAGTATAAAATATGCTCTTCAGGAATAACGTAAGTGGGAAAATGAAAAAATAATCAATAAATAAGCGTAAACGCGATTTTGCGATGTTCTATATATGTCCATGAATGAATATACCATGAGAAGGTGTAAATGATACAATGAGAGAAAAAGCACCACAAAATAAAGCAGTTTGCGAGTGATAAAGAATAATAGTAGGAGCAATAAAATTTTCTATGCATGAAATTAATGATATGAATAAAACGAAAATGAATCAAATGAAAATTCAATGTATTTATGAGTCACAAACATGAGTTTCTGGCTGATGAATAAAATAAAGGAAAAATTCACTAAAAACGGCTGCATTGCTAAGAAACTGAAGATGCAACACTAACATTTTAAGATAAACAATTTCACACTTGGGAATAAAAATTGGTTTTCTTAATTTTGTACAGGAAGGTTTTTCTGAAAAAAAAACATTAAATATAAATCCTATTAATATTTCTGTATCCAAAATCGTTTCAAAATAAAAACCATTAATATACAGTTTCTTTTGAGGACCATTCTCAAGTCGTTTTAAATGTAAAATACGGCTTGAGTAAGCTGTGAAACATTTCAAGCGTCGTTTGTTTTAATGTTCCGTCCATCTTCATGAATGTAATTAGGGTACAACGTGAAACAAAGGTTAAACTAACGTAATACTATCCCTAGAGTAAGGTCGCGCTGGCTCCACGACTGCGCTCGATGAGCAATTCGCACGCAACCCTACAAATGCACTATATTTTATACCGGAATGGCCAATGCAATACATATGTGGCTCATAGATTGTAACACGGACATTGTTGCTAATACCCGTTTTAAAATTAGAATCCTGTGAACGTAGCATAACTCTAAATTTGTATATACCACCGTCCACTTCATATCACAGTGAGAAAAATTGTTTTTATATAATAAGAAAAAATAAAGTAAGGGATCGAATTAAAAGTTAACAATTGGAATAAGGTGTCACAAACAAATAAAATGTTTTTCAAATTCAAATGGCATTTATTTAAAAATGATTCCTTAGAAAACTTTTTATACATCAAAATGAAACTACCACCGCCTCGGAAAATGCCTCGCTATGGAGAAGCAGTTGCGAAAGAAACTCCATAGGCGTGCTTGTGCATCTTTTGAAATAAGCATTTATGATAGAATATTACAATGTGAACTAATTTATTGTGGAGCTGGAATTACATCACACCAAGCATGTTTATCATTTAAATAATCATTTACTTTGTAAGTCTTTTTTACAAAGATTTACTTTAATAATAAAAAACCTTTTATCTGAAATATTAACAACGTCTTTTAAATGTGATAAAAAAACCTCCCAACTACAGTTGACACCTGTATGAAATGCGCTTGGCTGGCAAATTTTGTGATTTTCAATTCATTAAATTCATAAAAGAAGAATTTGTACAGGGAAAGTCCTTTTAGGAGCATCGACGGAATCAAGTAGAGCTATTTCCAGACAGATTCAATTAGGAAGCAAGTAGTCTCTAACGGGAACTTCATTATGGACCAGTAGCTTTTGCCTGCGGGTTCGTACGTGTTTTTTGTTCTTGTTGCTGCAATACACGTTTTTATGATCAGTCATGTGAACGATGCTGTTCAAACTACATAGATTTTATAAATAGTTCGAAGTAAAGTTAAAATATGCCTGTTAGAATTATATATCTTTATAACCACCAAGGCGTTAACACGATTTCCTGTCTTATGACTTATTCATATAACATGTGTTAAATCACATGATGAAGAATTGGGGTGATTGTTTTTCTATTTGTACTACAGTAATATAAAATAATCTTATCAAATCATCACAGTATTCAATATTCAATATCTTGCCTTAACGTCATCTTCATGGTACATCATTAGATAATAATCTGATAAATCTATTAGATAACCCAACTGCCCACCAGTTAGGTACAGCTATTACGGATCATCAGTTTTTTCAGCATCAGTAACTACAACGGCTAATGTGTTCGCGCGTCTGCAACTATTTGAACTTTAATCGGGCTAATATAGATGCGATGTGCACAAAAGGTCAGTGTGTTAAGGTTAACAATAGATCGTGACATAACAACGAGAAACGATAATGAGGCTTTTTAATAATGTAGGTATACAAAACGTTTTGTATTGAACGAAAGATTTAAGCGGGAAGAAATCCAATGCGGTTTTAGTCATCATCACAATCATAAAAGGCAAAAGCTTTTATAACGAGGATAATTAATACGACGACGAACAAATAAGGTTGCAAATTTTATGCGTAACGAAGTCATTTTTGCGCTGCTGCCTCATGCTTCTGTTTAGCTTTACATTGAAGCACCTTTTACGCTTACTTGACTATCACTACTGAGATCAGAATCACTAGCCTTGCGACCATGGTACCAAATTAGGAGAAACATGAGGTTCTACAAAAAAAGCAGAAGGTTACAAATACTGTCATCAGTTAATGACAACAAAATCGTATCACTTGACAATAGCACTGAACTAGGTGTCTCGTGACGGGCACTACGTATCTCCAATTGGCTTGTGAAGTGACCGGGATACGCAAGTAAGAAAACAATTCAACACGTGCTTACCCAATACAAAACGGAGTGTTTCCCAATGAATGAGCCCAAACATGCAACCAATCAATTTATTGACTTGCAAGTTTAAGCGTTACGAGGCAAGCCTATATTTTCACAACTATAAGCGTTCGTTTCATTGCAAGGTATGCAATATTTGAACCTATCAGAGTTAAGGAAAGTAAGAGAAAGTGGTCAATAAGGAAATCAATAATATCAGTCAACTTCGTTCCTGTATTATGCCATTTGTTAAAATCCAATGTTCATATAGGAATTTCGTAAAAGCTTTTAAATCTAAATCTTATTTTTTTAAATTTACAGACAGTAATATGAATTTTATTGCAAATTTATTTTTGCTCTTCAAGCAATTCAAAATATTAAACATTCTATAATAATATAGCCACTGTAAAAGGAAACGCATGCGCTGCAAGATATTAGTTGACGGGGTCAACAACCACATAAATGTTATCATCAACAGTATAACCAGGCGCAAAGATATTGCAATGTAAATTGTATTACAATTTATTGATCAAAATGATGTTTTTCTCGTGTATTTCCAGTTATTTAAATTCAAGACTACATCGATATATATTAGTAGTGCTGATCTAGTGTAAAGTGTACTCCGAATCAAGAATACGTTGAAATCATAATATTACTAACCACTATATAGTGGCTGACCGCAGTTAGCGTTGCCCAACGTCATCGTTAGCCAATATCATGTAACTGACTATGAGTACATACACAAATATAACCATTCGTTGGCAAGTTGAAACTGATCGATCATTTTAATGCTGCACTGTATGTAATGTTATTTACGAACAAAGAAATGCAGAATGACCACTAGTAATTAGGGGTAGGGCACCAACGATTGATTAATTTGTAATCTGATTTGGTACAAACTTACAAAAATATGTGAGAACAATAAATGACGAAACAGTGTCCTTGTCGAAAACAAAACACACAGTTCATGCGATGAGAATATCAAAACAATAGATACATCGGACGTGCGATAATAAGTGAAAACATCATCTTGTAGCACAATGAACGGCCGTAAACTTGACACGGCATAGAAAATCAGTGTATACATAATTAATTAATAATACGATTTTAAATGAGATGAGCGGTATTGACCGACGCTTTACCTTTCATTGTGAATTGTTATTGACTAACGGTGGACTGAGCAGAAGGAATCTGCCAATGAAATTATAATCTTATAGAAGGGCTCATGCAGCACAAGCATTTGAAACGTATAAGCCACTAAATCGTAAACAAATCCTACGTAGACCGAGTGTCAATATAAACACATGCAGGAAACATTTTTTTAAATTTTACAACGATTTCCTAAATAGTTTGTAGGTACATAAAGTCGCAATTGCGTGGAACTAAGATGCTACCAGTGAAAATAGAAAGCATCGGACGGAAGACATCGAGATGTGTGTCGCACTCCGGCGCAGGTGGATGCGAGGGGAGGGAAAGCCACGCGTGAAAGAGACGAATAACAACCGGAACCAAATTTACGCACCTAAGAAAGGGACGGAACACAACACCCAGTTAAACAACTTTGGCGGATAGAAAAATCTTGCGTACCGAGAAACTAGAAAGATATATGACCTGATTGATGTAGAAGTTGACACTATTGATGTCTTTAACAGCTACATACAAATAAGAAATATGGATAAATCAGTAATTCCAAAAATGGAATTACCTGAGAGAGACTTTAAAGCGTCACAAAAATTTGATTACTAGAAAATCCAAATCATATAAATAATAGTTCACTGCATAAAAATTTTAAGTGCATTGTGCTATAATCATTTCATTGAAATATACGAATAAATGTTATAATCACCCAAAACTAGTCGTTTTAATTATTAATCATAACGCTAATAATATGTTTGCTCATTATGAAATTGCTTTAGCTTTGGCAAATGTTTTGTCAGCTGTTACTCACAGTAATTAAGACACATGCGTAAATGTATGTATGTGATGAACATTTTGGTCGTGCTAAGTTTAAAAAATAAATGATAATAAAATTGGCACTATGACAGTGTATAAGTCTGATGAAATTTTGAACCATTGAATGACTGTTACCCATCTTGTTTCTTCATTAGAATAAAATTTGATTTCCACGAAGGACCAGGTACTGAGCTTCCATGGGTTTCGCCATAGGCCTCGTCACGTTTTTGCCTCCGTGACATTTGGCGCATACCGGGTCACAAGCAACGGAGACGCCTCGCATAGGCGTTTGGACGTTCACTCGCCGCATTCTTGGGCGAGACTACTATTGTTGGCTTACGAAAAACTTTGGTGCCCAGTGGAATCTATCAGGGGACTTAAAAGTAACTAGCGAATCGTGGGAGTGTTCTACATTCCTCTGCCTACCTCTTCGGGGATTACAGGCGTGATTTACTTTTTTTTTATTTATTAAACTCGGTCAGCGACGGACTTGTTCAAAATAGATCATATATTCCAATAAATAATTTCATTGATGATGATGATAATACTTAAAAATATTATTTCATGTGTCATTAATAAAACGCTGTTGTAAATGTCTAAAGACGTTCCCGAAATAAATGTACAAATGCTTAGCTCTTGTGTCTTGACCTCATTTCTTTTTTAGATTGTGAACAACGTCGACGAATTTTCATGTGATATTAAATGAAAGTATACTTTCAACAATATATCTTTTTAAACACGTCAGAAGATTTTTCACACGTAATTTAACTGAGCCATCCAACTCAGAACTAGTTTTGACTTTACTATCTGTAAATGAACAATGTTACGGTATTTGTGAAGTTAATTAATAAATGAATGATGATGATGATTTAAAACCACAGAAACGTACTGAGATTTTCATAAAAGGAACAGTTTTAAAAAGTAGTATAGAATCAGTGTGAAGTTATTATCATTACTGATGTAATTAAATATTTACACAATCAGGTGCGAGATTTAAATAATTGTAGCCTAAATATTCAAATGGCGTGGCGACCTTGTTTTCATTTTCGTTCAGGCGTCGCGAGCGTCGTAGGTCGTTTTACTTATTGGACAGTGCCGATAAGTGACATAATAAATAGTGACCCTATAAAAATAATGTAAATAGACTGTTAAATAATATAAAAACCGTGGCTCATGCTCTAAACGTCTTTGGATACACGAAAAGTTAATCGGCACTTATTAAATGTACAAATAACGCAGCGTTGACGATAATGATTTTCGTAGAAATAAATTTCGCATTATAAACACATACGAGTATACAAACATAATATTTTTTTGAAATTATGATTATTTCAAGATATATAACTTCAGCACTTCCTTCACGCAGCTCTTAGAACATTAAAGACACAAAATCAATAAACAAATCGCCGAGATTGTTATACAAAAAATGAAGGCAGCATAAATGTGATTTCAACGATTGCCGATCGCGAAACGATTTTTTGTTTATTGAAATGATGCGGTTTATAAAAAAATGTTTATGCAGTCAAATCTGTCAAATCTAAATTCGTAGCATACAGCCGACCTAATTTCGACTATACATAATTATACAATACACACATGATCACAAACGTTGAAGTAGGTGAATGCGATGTATTTGCAGTATAGACGTCCATTACTTCTATGGGCGAAACCGTAAAATGTATAATTGGTTTGACAAAGCTAAAGTATTAAAATATACAATTCCCAATTAGCGACAGTGTTATTGATGCTGTTTTCGTTATATCAGAAGATTTCAAAACAAATGAACCTAAGGAACAATGAAAATAATATTAAGTTACGTAACATCACGCCTGTAATCCCCGAAGAGGTAAGGCAGAGGAATGTAGAATATTCAGTAAAGAGAGAAAATATTTAGAGGGGGAATAAAATGACGATGGCTTAGCGTAAAATTTAAAAACGCTCATGCGAGATACCTATGTACCGGATTCCACTGAACCAATCAGGTAGAATGCATTGGAAAGCAATATACCAGTACGTACTATATGTATACATAGTGAGCCCGACTTGTTTGGTCGGATAGATAAACCGATCCGATGACTTTTAGAGGGAACCGGTGCAGGGCAACTTTTGGTACAATCTCTGACAAGAATACCCACAACGCACTTAACACGTACAAATAGGATTGTGTAAATGACAGTTAAATTATCTTTTAAATCAAATCAATCATGGCTATAGTTGGTGCGAACTAATGTTGATCAAATCAGAAGCACAATGATTTTTCGATGCCAAAATTTTAATCAAACAACACCAAATAAGACTATATCGAATATTAATGACGTTACTTTAGCGCCAAAACAAATTCGTGTTGACGCAAGCACTTGCTATGATAGTGTCCAGATTATGCGTGGTATGAATGTTATAAAAGATATTTGGAACACCGATCGAATAAACAATAAGACCATAATTATTACGAAGTCACTACGAATGGTGGAATGCGAGATCTCTAAAAAGGCGCCAGAATTGAGTGACACATGCCAAGACGACATTCGCAAGCAATCGGATACTGTATCCAGCTTACTAGACGGGAATAGTCACATCCCTGGCCTGGCGGCCGTCCATGCCTCAAACCTCTCTAAAACGTACGAACACGGGTGTGCCATTCAGTCATTTTCAATCTTATACTCGTCGTATTTAGGTCGATTTACGTTCGCACGTTAGCGAAGATAGATCGGATCGTGAAGCAGCGGACGGATATAAGCTGCGTCTGCGGCGTCCTTACGTAATATTTAGTTGACGATGAACCCAATACGTCACTAAAACTGCTTCCGGATGACGGATGACTCTCTTTGTGCATATTTATTACAATAAATCAAATAAAGTTATCGAAGGTTGCAAGGTCAGTTCGAGCTTGTGAAATAAAACAGTTTGAAAGAAAATACGGTAGTTGCTTAGTGGAACAGCACAAAAACATTTGAACTTTGGCTCACACTTTCACTAGTACTTTCGCCATCTTGAGTGCCTAACGTGCACGAGTGTAAATTTCACGAGCCTCTCTCTATTTGAAATGTTTCATTTGAAAACTATATCTCAATATTTATAGTGTTAGCGTTAGCGTTAGCTAGTTCTACTTCACTTTTGCCGGCCTTGAGCCAGTTTAATGAATTTAGTCGATTTTTTATACTGTTTTGTTGTAGTGCATTGTACCATCAGACGTAATCGACTAAATAATTCGTATAAAACAATATTGTGTTCTAATTTATTATCTACATTTAAGTAGTTGTTTATAATTTAACAATATTACACCTTACCACTTTATTTAAATAAAAAACATTGAATTTTCTCAAAATCCTGAATCTTAAATTTTCGTCTGTTTTCTCTGACTGACTCCGGATATTCCGACGATAAAACTGACCCAAAAGATAAATAACAGCAGACAGTTAGGCAAGCAGAAGGTACAATTTATTTATAATGAAAACACATGAGATATATTTGGACAGTCCCCGTTTCTGCAGATTCGGTGGGTTATAAATATTATTAACATAAATAATGACGTAATTTGTAACTCAAAAGTTAATTAAAAAATGCTTAACGTTCCGTTCTCATATAGATCATAGTAACGGGAGTTTGTTAATCAATGAATAACTGCATTACAATTTTACTATAACTGTGATCATACATATCCTAATCTTGACTTTCGTAATCGCAATAAAATAAAGCATTAAGTACCGATGAAACAGAATTCGAAAGGAAATCTCGATTTAGTTATAAACAATCGAATTTTGTATTTATTCAATACTATACATCGCGGCTTGTTTTGCTTAACACTTTAAAGACATTGGTGAAACATATTATTCGCAGCTAAAAATACATTAAAAACACATTAACTTAATTTCGTATTATATTAATTAAACTTATGTGGTTTATTTCTATTCAAATAAATAATTATAATTAATAATAATCATTAAAATGGCTATCATATAGAGGACAGATACATTACATAATATTATGGTTTTCTATTATATTGTGAAGTGTTTCAAATGTGTAATGACACAATTACGTTATTTGTAACTCAAATGTTAAATTGAAAGATTTACATTAACCGGTGTTATGTGCTTGAAGAAGGAAAATGTCAGAACAAACTAGTATAGACTCAATGAAAATCTACAAAATATTATAAAAGAAGACTATTCTCATTCTTCAAATAAATAATAATTGATGTATTGTAACCCAATATATCACGTTCGATGTTTCCACATGGAGTGTTATACGAAAAGTGACATGTAAAGACAAGATATTAAACGTCTTCAGATACAAGAAACATGGACATTAGAGATGGGCCGTTAAGTGACGATGAAGTCGTACGCACGTTTCGCCACCGATTAGCGCGTATCGGCTCTATGACCATTTTGAAATGTTTGGCGATCGTGATAACTATATTAGGAGACGAGCGGTTGATTTGACCATTGTATGTTGTAAAATATGTTGAATACGAGACGGAGATAATATTATCTTAAAGAATATGAAATCGCCACTAGATTGGCCAGTTGTGGGTTTTAAGGTGGGCAGCGATTTCAATAACATGTAAATTTAATATGTATAAAACTTTAGCGTGCTACGTACTCTTTGATGAAATTCTTTATTGTTGGAAACCGTTTTTCTATGTAAGAACGCACTCCTTGGCCAATATGCTACGTTCTGAATGGTCAAGCACGTTTTAGGAGATTACACATGCCTTAGAGAACATTCTGGACAAATCTCACTTATGTAGGAGGTTACCTCACGATTAGAGCGAGTGATTTTAAATGTTAAATATGTAAGCCCGTTACTCGTTAATACAGCCGTTATTCCAAACGGCTTTGCGTAAAAATCTAAATAATTCTCATGCAACCTTTACTTTTTCTTTACTCTTAAGTGACCGTATGTATGTGAGTACGAAAAAAGCTATTTATATGCATCGCCTATATTCCATCTATTTCCATACAAAATTTTTATCAACATCGATCCGTCTTGACGTGAAACTTAAACAGGTGAATATCAGACATGAAAATAGTTTCAATATGAATTTGTACCTAATCTACTATCATCATAGGCTCATATAGCTGAACATAGGCCTCCCCTAGAACGTGCTACGTTGCTCGGTCGTCTGCTTTCCTCATCCAGTGTCTACCGGCGATCCTACGAATGTCATCGGACAAGAATCTACTATACAAGAATTAAATTGTCAATGTAATACCGGACACTGATAACACGCTACCACACAAATTAATCGTTAAGGTACATTATCGTTTGGGTATGTACCTTTTAATTAAGAATGTCATTAAAATTGTGCATCCAAGTGCTCAGCACTCGAGAGTCGGCGGCCCACTTCATACTCCGAGCGAGAGAATGAATGAAACTCCAAGAACAAAGCACTCAAAAATTGGAGGCGTGTATGTGTGTGTGTGTTTTGACAAGATACTTAATATTAGACGTTTGGTATGTGTACATCTAGTAATAATAATAAGTTTGTACATTTGATACCAAATTACGCAGAACTTGTTTATGACACACGGATAAATGGTAAATTACAAACATACATTTTCAAATACATATACATATAGCTAAATTTAACAGCAAGATATACATTAATATTCGTAATCGATAAATAAATACTCCCTTATTATTATGATCCCTAAATATCCCTTATTTATTTGTATAGAATACTTCGCCTCACATAGCCAGTGAGACAGAATTAGACATTATTCATTTCATTGCGGTGATAAAAGGGTTAATGGTCGTGATAACTTAAAGAAACGTAATAGAAAAATAATTTTAACATTGAAGATACTAAAAAGCTATAAAATCAAAGAACATTCCTCTATAAGTTTAAGTCACAAGTCCAACATTGTGAGTAAAGCATCATTTAATATCCTTGATCTTGTGAACAGGGGCCGTAACGTTGCCATTTTTAGCAACGACCAGTAGATATTAAATTCGTAAACGCGCGTGGGACACCCGGCCATCCACCTCCGGACCCTGACGAATATATATTTTTTGTTTTTGGATATTTTCCAAGAATGGACATCAAAGAATAGGCAAATCCATTGAGTATACAAAACACAAAATCAAGGAATACTTGTCGTTGTCCAATTTTATTTCTTCGAATGTACGCTATTGCAGAATTGAATGTACGCTAGTCTTCAAACTGACCAATGTAATAAAATACAATGACTATAGATAAACATGCAACTAATTCTTTTTTCGAAGACATGAAGTTATTATTTTTTTCTTAGAAATCATTAGTAATAGCTGTGGCTAGTGTGGAAAAATTGTGTCTTAATAAATATGCAATATCAGCCACGCGTTGCAGTATAGACCGAATGGTACCAACATACGAGCATTGCGTTGTTGGTTAAATCGTTTTGGTTTTCGAAATTTTCACATTGTAAATGAGCCCGCAATCGGTAAACTATTTAATAAATGAAAATTGAAGGATGTAGTACAAGCAGTACCACGTATCAGTTATTATCGATTTGAGACACTAGTGAGAGGGCATTAACGCATTTGAGATAAGGTGCTTATATAAAAAGATGCCTGATAACACTCCTACCTAATGAACTAAGCGATAGCAGGAAGCATGGATCCCAGCTAGTACCAGTAGTAGGTTAGACACAAGGACATTAGCCTTTGATTGTTAAATTTGCCCATCAACTAGCTAACATTACTATGTATACATGTCAGTAAACCATGTCTATGTGCCTATAATCGCTATGAATTCAGAAATCCAAGCCGAGAAGCGCAAGATTAGCTCGGATTAGTTAACAGTTTGTGTATTCATTTAACGCTATTACACTACGTTCAGGTACATATTTTGGGTTCCCAAATTTAACTATCCACAAAAAAATTAAATTAAATGCGCATAGGATATTCTTATTAAGAGATGGAAATTGATTTAACAATTTCAACAAGGAAATAAAAGGATATATACCGAAAAGAAAAGAAACAGTACGGAAGAAAACAATCCGATCACCAAAACATAAGATACCATTCAAGTACAAAAGATATCCTTAAAAATTATCAGTTCCAATGGAGATAAGAAAACAAAAGACATTGAAGATACAAATGTATATAGTAAGTAGTCATGCAGTAAGGGCACAAACTTTTAATCAACTATTTGTAATTCGGCATGGAACGCGAAAATCGACACGGTGTAGTATTACGAGTATCACACAGCAGAACAACATTCATTGTATTGTGATAGCGGAGCATGGAGAAAAACTGAAAACAATGAACCAGAGCACGAATACGATACGGTGGTAGATAATGTTATCGCCGACGACATATGCGGAATTAATATTGATATAGTAGTACTAAAATATATACATAAAATGCAAAGGATTCTAAATGTTTGCAATACACGAAAATAAATAATCTGTTCTTTCGTTACAAGCGCTCGCCGCCGTCTGCGTCTACATAAGATAACGTAGAGGTAAATTATGTTCTCACTGCGTTAATTTCTTGTGTAAACTTATTCACATAATCCTATCCATAATAAGTGACAAAAAAATCAAGTCAGTAGGAATAAAACTAATATGTTTAAAAAACTAATTGTATAGTTCTGTTTCAATAAAGTCAAAGAAACTAATGATCCAATGAATACTGTCGTGGTCATATGTATTGCGGCACAAGAGTTCATACAAAAACGTACTTCAGCGTGTGACGCGAATAAATTTTTCATCGTCACAAAGATGCAACAAGATAGGCTTCAGTTACATAAACAAACGTCGTACAATGTATACCATTCGTCATGTGCCATCGGAATGAATGATATAGATTATAGATAATAAAGAACTGACAGTATTAGAGTCAGTATAACTAACTTTTATTTAATTTTGTAGAATCCTATATTAAAGGTTTGATTCACGAATCGCTAAGACTACTTTATGTAATACCTCCAAAATAGACATGATCCCATTTAAAGACAACACAAGGCGTTACAAAGGAGTCCTGAAGAATGGCAACATACCTGAAGGTAATCTTAGGTTCATTATTCCGCACTAACTAATTATGAGATGCAATGGGTAGACTTATCATCGGTTTCCCTTCAAGAAAAGCCTGTTTATATAAAAGTAAAATTGTAGTTACAAGACCTATAAATTGACTGAAAATGGTGATTACGACATCCAAAATAAATTCAATGGTTAATGAATTTAAGATAATCCTAGAATTATCTTTAAAATTAACGTTTGTACATAAGAGTCTAAAAAGGAAATTACCACCAAAAACTTAATTGAATGCAGTACGCAATAACGAAAGTCCATAATATGATTCTTATAAAATACTTCGATCGTAAGATTCAAGTCACATCACGACTTAATTACATAGGTGGCTATAATTATATACAACGTGGTATCCTGACCTTGTATCGTTAATAACTCATCCCCGCATTGTTATATCTTATCAGATAACGCTACTGACAAAGAAACATTGTGCGGAGATGTACGCGGCCCTGACGATGTAGAGAATATTCCTTTTACATTCAAATTTGTTTCCTCGGCGGTGCAGTTCAATGAATATGTGCACTAGTAACATATAAAGTTACATATTATACTCATCCAATTCTTAGATATTGCAGTTTCTTTGTGGACAATTAAGATGTGGGTAGTTCATTGTAATCTTAGTCATTGACATTATTAATTTAACCTTTTATTGTGGAAATTAGAAGACCAATACGGCCATTACAAAAAAATCGCAAATATGATAAAATCAGAGGAACCTCATTGAATCAGACAATTTTGATTAAAACGAAACAACAGCAAAATATCGATTTTATCATTGTTGTTTGAACAAAACAAAACTACCAACAAAGACTTTAAGCGTCGAGCATCACTCACGTGACCCAATTGGATTCTACAAAAGCGTTTGACAAGATTGATACGGCTTATAAACACAAATAATAGTATAAGGCCTTTTGAACTCGTGGGATTTTAAGATTTTAGATATCCGAATCAAGTGCTAATTGAATTGGGTGAATTGGCTTACTCCTCGGGATGTACATAGCTGTCCCTCTCTTATTGATGTACCTTCATTATTAGTAATAAAAGGTACACAAACCTATACGTAGAAATTATTTCAGGGTAAAAACGTAACTTCACGCCTGTAATCCCCGAAGAGGTCGGCAGAGGAATGCAGAACACTCCCACGTTTCACCGGTTACGTTTACGTCCCACTATGGAATAGGTGGTGAGCCTATT